>CAJVPS010003458.1:0-10212 GCA_910591765.1 Ambispora leptoticha
GGCCTTAGAAACCTTTGTCATTATTGAAAGTTATAGTCTAATTCCCCTCTCTTTACCTTTTATTATTTCAGTCTCTCTCAACCCTATATTGTTAGGGTGAATCAAAGTGAAAACTCACTTACCAATTCACCATAATAATATTATATAATTAGCAAGCTCAAATAGAAAATCTATTATATAATACTAAAGCTTAAAGTAATTTAATAGTAATTAAATTATATTAAAATCAAAATAAAATTATGATAAAGTAATATATTAATTAATAATATTTGTAAATTTAAATAATTAACTATCTAAATACTTAAATAACAATAAATAATTTATATAAAGCACATATAATTTTTTCACTTTAATATTAAGTAAAGAGAATATAAGAAATTTATAAATTAATGAATTTAAATATTAACCATTTATTATATGCTTTTCTAATAATAAAATTTCATTGTCATCTAATACTGAAAATTATTCAAAGAACTAATATTTATATATTTGATTGGTAGTTCTAGAAGATAATTGACTAGAAATCTAATATTCTTTAGTTAACTTATATTAATTTAGATTTGTTGGTTTTTACAAGATAAATACTTATAAGAATTTTGCTATACTTTTGATAAGTAGTATTAATTAGCAAAAATCAAAATTTCTATAATTTAAAAAAGATAATTCTATTACTTCAAATTTATTTTTAATTGCTGATAGTTAAAGAAAGCTTTTTATAATTATAAATAATATTTAATACATATATATATAATATATTAAGAATTAATATAAATATCATTTAGAATATCTTAAAAAAATATTTATTTTGTATATGCTCTCAATTTTTATGTCAATTTATTTATATAAATTTGAAAGATAACTAAGAAATTTTGTTATTATTTAATAAATAAACTAAAGTTATTTTTGCAAAATTTAAAATACTTCATAATTATTAATCTTAAAATAAGTTAATGAATTATCAGTGCTTAACAGAGTATATTTATAGGAAGATCTTTGATAATAGTTTCTAAAAGATTTATTGAAATATATTCTTAATCATTAAAAAATAATTCATATGCAATACTATTACAAATATTAAGTTTTTTTCTTTAATTTTACTATAAATATATCTAATTTATTTATGTCAAATCGAAATAAAAATATATTTTGCATTTTATATCATCTACCAGCTGAATTTTATTCTAATAGATTATATTCACCAATTATTTTTTCTGAATTTTTAACTTTAATTATAACTATTATTAAATCTATATCAAAAGTTAATAAAAGCTAGTTACTGTTAAATCATTTTAACTATCATATAATAATAGTTTTAAATCAAATAGCTAAGATAATTTTGTATCTTGCAATTTTATCTATTTACTTATTTTATTGATTTGATTTGAATAAGTATAGTGAAGGTAATATTATTGTTATTTAGATTTCAAATAAGATATTTGTTAGCTATAATATAATAAATTCTTGTATAACTTTACTGATAAGAATTCCAATAGGTAAACATTATTTAAGACCAAATTTTAATTATCTAAATTCGTTTTGTATCTATTTCTCTATAGGACTCATAAAATCAATATTCTCAGAATTAATTGCTTGAGCAGTTTCCTATTCAAGAATCTTCTTCAAATATCAATTTTTTGAAAATTCAAATCATCCCATTTGAGTAAAGAAATTAATACATTTTCTTAAAGTTTTGCAAAATCATTCAATTAAAAATTAGTAACAGAATTTTAATATGCAATATCTATGCAAAATTTATAAAGTTTCATAAAAGAGTTATATTTACTTATCATTAAAATAGATAAATGTGTGATAAAGATTTGTAAATCTTTTTCATCATTAATATTTATCAAAATATTATAAAAATTACTTGTTTTATAAAATTTAGCAAACTTGTTTAAATATAAAGTCAAATTATTTGTAATTTATTATAATTTTTTATATATATACTTGTTGGATAAAAAGTCTGAAACTGAAAATAATTTATATATATAAAATTTGAAATAGATGAGTTATTAGATGTTGATGATCTAAAGATTATACTAATATCATTATGAATCTCAATTTATAATTATATTTAGAATATTTATGAAATAAAAGAGAAATTACAAATAATTATTATTCTTAAAAGTTTTTTATTTGGATATTTGATTATTATTATCTATTTTATAGGTCTATTAAATCCAAAAATTGCTTTTTATAGACAAAATCTTAAACTTTAATAATTACTTTATCAAATCAATCAGAATACTATATGTTTTTTATGATATAAAGAAACTAACTATTAATCAAATTTACAAGTAAACAAAACTTTAATAGGTCAAATGAAATTATATAAAGAAGATTTGAATAATACTTTTATTTAATTCTTTTCTTTACTATTTAATATACATTATACTTTTATTTTTTACAAGATATTTTATTAGAATTATTATTTTATATTATTTTTTTTTGTTAGTTATAATATTAGATTTTTGAATATTATATAGATATTATAAAAATAAAGTCAGTTAAAAATATATATATTATCAATACTTCTTTAAATGGAAAATAAGATAAATCAAAGTTACATAATAACACTATATATATACATATATATATATAGTGATGATCAAAAATAATATAACACAAAATTAAAAATTATTAAATTACGATATCTTTATACAGACTTAAGAATATCAAATTATAGTTGATAGATTTAATTATATATATACAAATAACTTAAATATAATAAATTCAACATGAATAATTAAATTAATTATATCACAATCACAACATTTATTTAATTTTTAGTATTATATTATATTTACTTATTTTTAATATAAATTTGTATAATTCTTAATATAAAATAAAAATATCATTTTTTTTATTTTTTAACTATATCTAATATACTATTATCTAGTATAACTATTATATATTTTTATTATATCACAAATTCTTTCTGATATAGAACAAATTAAATTTATATAATAATTCATATCAATTTTCTTCTAAACTAGCTATATTTTTTCCTATAAGTTTTCCATATCTGAAATTAATCCAAAAAGATATCAAAGATAATGATCTACTTCATTCTATAAATATTCAATTGGATTTAGATTAGATAATTATGTCAGTCAATCTAAAATAGTAATACTATTATTATCAAATTACTCTTTCATCAAATTAGCTATATATTTAGAATTATTATCCTGTTAGAAAATAATCTTGTTAATAGCTAATCTATATTCTTCAATAGTATTTATAAAATCTTCTTCCAGAATTTATCAATATAATATACTATTTATATTCCTATTAATCTTACAAAAGTTATTAATACTATGAAAGGTGAAATAATCTCATATTATTACTTTTCTACTACTAAATTTTACCATAGGTTTAATATAATGACTTTTTAATAACTTATCTATTCTTTTTCAATAATATTATTTTCTATCAGATCCAAAAATCTGAAATTTAGATTTATTGGACCAGATTATCTTTGATCAATCTTTATAGATCCAGTTTTTATATTTTTTGATGAACTCAAAATAATATTGTTAGTATTTGGACTTTAGATATAGTTTTTTTTGTTTTATTCTCATTACTAAACTATTTTTTTTTAGTATATGATGAACAGTATGCTTTGAAATTTTGATATTTTCAGTTTTATGAAGATGATTTTGAATAATAATGGTAGTGAAACAGTTACAGAATATAATAAAATGGATTATTATTCTTTCTAATTAGTTATTTAATAACTGTAAATGATCAGACTTACTTAAATCATTTAAAATATATTGTTCACATTATTTATTATTAATATGTAAGATGATAAAAGGATTAATTTTATGAGTTCTTGCTATTTCTCTTGTGATATATTTATTTTGAAGTAAAATAATTATTTCAACTCTTTTTTCAAGAGTTATATAATATTTTGATATTTGTTTTTTATTATTAAAAAGCTATAATATAATTTAAGAAAAAAAAAAGATAAACAAAACAATTATTTATTTTATGACTTCTATATAGTATTTACTTATTATTTGATCTCCTGAATAAAAGATCAAAAGAAATACAATACTAATTTGTGCAAGTTTGTATATTTATCTTGAAATTGTATTTAATAATAGTAAATTAAATTTTATTAAATAAAATTAGTACTATTAATGTACTATATTTATTAATTTTATTTAAATTTTGTTAGCTGCTTATAAATATATTATAATTTAATGATTTTTAATTTTGTGTTATATTACTTTTGATTACTACTATATTAAATTTTAATTTCTTAATAAATATTTTTTATTTATTAATATTAAAATAAAGATAAGAGCCTATATTTTGAAATATATTTTTTTAGAATTTTCATATTTAATTTATGAAAATTTTCTTATAATAAAGTGATTACAAAAAACTTTTTATATTAAACTGCAAATTTAATTATCTAGTTACTTTACTATAAGAAATTTTCTCAAATTAAAACTGAAAATTCTAAAAAAAATATATATTAAGATATAAGTTCTTGATTTTATTTTGGTACAAAAATAAATTTATTATCAAGTCCAGACTTTTGTCATATCAATAATAGGCTATTATAATAAAAAAATATTAATTATATTTTGCATCTCCTGAACTAATCAAAATTTTACAAAATTCTTTCTTTATTCATGTATTTAAAAGAGGAGCACATAATGCAATTCACAATCTGGAGATTAAACTACTCACATACCTTTCTTTCTTTAACAAATTTTTAAAATTTAGAAGTTTTTACAGAAAATTTGCATGTTATTTTTTATTTATTATTTATATAATATAATTTGATAGAAGTTCTGTATTCTTTAGTAGTTATTTTCTTTGGAGTTACTATTATTAAAAATATTAGTATTACAAAGATTATGTCAAATTACACATTAGCTATGAAATATGAATTATAATTGCCAGTTTGAAAGTCTCAACTTATAACTAGGGATGCTAATTACTTAACTCAAATTGACCAATTCATAAAAAAAATCAAATTAAATATGTTATAAGTTAAAAAAATGAGAGAATTTTTTTGATAATTATAAAGATGATAATAATACTCAAGAAGAATATATAGTTGAAATGGAATAGATAAAATTTGATGAATTATCTAATACAAATATTAATAAAAGTGAATAATTTGAAATCAATGAAACTAGTACTGAAAATTCAGATAGAAATATATCAGAAATTTGATAATATGTTAATAAAGATAATCTTAACTGTTATTATTATTTGACATTCAATTTTATATTTTCACAAAAATTAATATACAAGAACTTTTATATAAGCATAATTTACTAAATAAAAAAATCATCTCAAAACATATCCTAAGAAAAAATAATTAGAATAAACAATTCTTTTAATTAAATAAATTATTCAAAATATACAATCTTTTTCAATAATTGATAATATTTCATTTTGTAATTTATTAAATAAGCTTGATCTACTATTTATAATCTCAAAATACCAAATTATATATAGAAATATTTACTAGATAACAAATTAAACTTAATATTATTATTAGTAATATTCCTGATAAAGCTTTAATTCAATAAATATATGAACTAGCATCAAAATAGAAAGCTTTATAACAATTACAATTTATTTTATTGATAAAGATTGGTATTTATATCATTTTTCTCTAGAAATTTCCAAATTTCAAGAAATTTATACAAGCATAATAATTTTTATTATATAATAAAAACTCTAGAAGAATTTAATTTGACTCAGAAAATTACTACAGATAATAACTTAAATATAATTTTAGCATGTCATCAAATAATATTTCAGCTAAATTTTCTAATTATCATTATATATTGAATCATGTAGTTAGAGATAAATTAAAAAAAGTGAATACTTTAATTAAAAAAGTATGACAATTTGTAAAAGTAATTTACAAGTCTTATATATATCTAGAAGATTTATAAAGATATTATTTTTTGGATAAAAAGATATTTCTTCAGCCAATTCTAGATATAAAAATATGTTAAAATTCAACTTTTTATATGCTAAAACAGCACAAATTCTTAAGATATATCTTGATTTATTAATTTTGCAATATTCTTTATTAAATAATTTATATTCAACATTAGACAAATGGAATAAAAATGAAATAATTAGAATAATTTAATATTGTTATAAAGAAATTATCTGTTCAAAATTATTCTGCTATAGCTTATACATATGTTGTTTAAGAAATTGTAAATGAAGATTCATTAAAAGAAATAACTATAATAATGCATAAAATTATTGGTAATATATTAATAAGTATCACAAGTAACTGTATTTTTTGGATTTACATTATAAATAATATTATTTTCAAAGAAAATCTATTTGCTTCTAGAATAATTACAAATCCAAGTCTAACTTAAAAAAGATCTATCTTTATAATGTAATTAATATAAATATTCAGTAAATTCTTCTATACAATAAAATGATGAAATACAATATTATTAGAATTTATCTTTATATAATAATGATGTGAAATTATTAATGTGATGGAAAATACATCAAAATAAATTTTTATTTTTGTCTAAGTTGTCAATTCAAGTAAGCTCAGTTTCTTGTGAATAATTATTTTCAATTGCTGAAGTTATTATTAGTAAAGCAAGAAATTGATTAATGAATGAAAATATTCATACATATTTATGTTTAAAAAGTTAGATAAATAAAAATATTTTATTTCATTCTTTATTTTGTTCTATGATTTTTGTTTGCTTTATTTAGTTATATATTAAAAAATAAAGATATGCATAATTTTATATATTACACATTATTACCTAGTGGAATAGATGTGGAGAATCTATCAAGTAATCTGTGAGACTGTATAATCATGGATTGTTTCTCAATTAGTTTTTTATTAATTAATTTATAGTTCTGTTAATCAATACTCTGACCTCTTATCAAGTTGATCAGATTCTTCAAGTTATAGTGCTAGTTCCTGTTTAAGAAGGCAATTTGTCAGTAGTTTTATTATTTAGTATTTGTAGCCTTAGGATAGACTACTTTATTAATAAAGAGTGTGAGAACAAATCAATAATGATTCAAAGAAATATATATATTTATTTAATAATAGTAATCTTTATTTTATTTAATAAAAACTTTTATTACAATAATGAATAAGTTTATAGTTCTATTGAACTTAATTCTTAATTATAATTCTGTTTGTAATTATTATTTTTTTTCTACTCTAAAGCCCTCCTTATTTATAATCAAATTTTCTTTCATAATTCTCATCACAATTCCATGTCACAAGACTAATGAATCATTTTTATTTTGATTCATTAGTTGATACATCTTCCAATATTCGGGATTTATTGATGCACTCCATATCAGACCATCTTTCCCAATAATGCATCAATCTGAGGCTTTGTTTCACTTGTATATACTAACTTCACTATTGCTAATTTCACTAATCACGAGATCTGATCCCGTGCCCAATATCACGCGGATCGGGATCTACATGATGACGTAGTCCAATTCTATGCTACAGTGTATCAACATTTATGTAGATCAGCTCACACATTCATGTAGATCGACTTTTAGTCGAGTCGAGTCGTTAGCATTCTTAGATAAGACCAACTATTGAAATTGCTTTGTGCATTGATCCGAATTGCTGTAATTTTCATAGAACAGTAGAGAACACCTCTTTTCGAAACCATTTAGTCTAGCTCACTACCTATTGTGTATGCTCCAAATCTTTAATTGACTATCTTTTAAAGGCAGCGTAACAATATTAACTTGTCTCTTTGAATTTCGAGAATAATCCTTTATATGTAATTTGATTACTAATTTTTACAGATTGTAGGTTATACATGACGGGTCCTAATGTACAAAATAAAAATATTTTTACAAAAGGGACATGAATTTACGGGTCCTAAATGTACAAAGTGAAAAATATTTTTACAAAAGGGGCATGGCTATACAAGACAAAGAAAAATAATTGAACTAATTGTAATTATTAAAAAAATAAAATAAATTCATTACATAACAACATAAACTGTGAATTGATAAGAATTTTAAATATTACTGTGGATCAAGGGATGTTTATAGGTTCTACTGATAATCACATTCTAAATTAAGAATGTTGTAAGTCGTGTTATTGGGGAAGGCAATGTTTGCTGTTGATATCACAAAGTAAGAATTTTTCGAGCGATATCAATGTTGATGTTACAAGGTAACTTTTTATGTCAAAAATTCACGAATTGGAACTAATATAACGAAAGAAGATAAAATGTTCACTGTCTTCAAAAGATTGTATTCTACAAAAAGTAGTTAGGTTTCACGATTTATATACAGTACTATTCTGTTCATAAAAACTTCGATAATAATAATTTTGCAGATTCGCAGAATCTATAATTTAATTTGCGTGGCATTATGAATGGGATTTTATATTTACATTGTGTCCTATACAAAATTTTTTAAACAAAAATTTTTTTAGATGACAAAGAACATAACATGCATTATCAAAAAAACTTAAGTTTTTAAAAAAAACTGGATGATTAAATTTAAAAAGTTTTCTTGATTCAAAAGCTATTGGTTGGTCACCTTTGCCTTGATTTTGACTTAGCACAGCTCCAAAAATTAAATACTTCAGCAACCTTTTGAATATGGTACTTCGATGTCCAACAGTCCAATTTGAAAAAATAAGCATCTAATCTAAGCAAATCGAATGGTTCTATATTCGCCCAAAACTTGCCTGCTTACGTCGAGGGTATCGCGTCCCAAAGTTACCGAATTTTTTAAATTTCATCATCAAAATGATCTAGCCGAATTTACAGTAAATTACTATGGTGTGAAATGAAGGATGTACATGTATACATGTATTTGCTTGTTCTATTACAATTTTATCATTTCAATAGGAGCTGATAATGTGCATGCATTTTTTTTGTAAACGTTACCAAATAATCTATATATGACAGAAAAATTAAAAAAGCGCATACAAACTGAAATTCAAAAAGATAGAATAAAGTTTAACTAATTCAAACAATATATGCCAGTTAGCCTTAACATAGACGTGCTAGAACAGAACTGAAATTGCCAATGAACTATTGGTGCGTGTTGCTATGCCATTTACCCTATAAGAAAAAAGTGCCTGTAAAGTTCTATATTTTAAATATAACAACATTGAATATAAAGAACTTAAACTGGTTATAACGAACTTTATTAACGAGACGAGTTACATGTACATTCACAGTATGAAAATGTAGGACAAACAGACTTTTACATGCACATACATTAAAATATACATGTACATGTATAGCGAGAGGCGTATTGTTGATGGGGTTATTCAAGATCCATCAAAGGTAAAAATCATTTTGAAAACGTCATAATCGTCATATACTCGAATATTTAGAGTTCATTGATTTCATTTTAATTAGCAATAAAGTTTCATTGAAAGCTTAATGACACAAAGTTACTACTTCCCGTAAATCGTGAATTTTGTGATTTTTTGAAGATGCAAGAAAAGTTCGTCTAATAGCTAATGAAAGTGAACAAAATTGAAGTTTAAATTAACTAGGAACGAAAATAATCGGCTTTCGAAATTGAATAAATGGTTTCTTTTAACTCGTTACTCTGGTTAAGCAATCCTCTTGGATTGTTCATGATTTCACCTCATCGTGACATGCATATATATATGCCTTTAAAAAAGATCCGGATATTTATTCAAGTTAAATTAAAATAAACAATGAAAAGTTTTTGAGTCTAAATCACTACTTGTACACAGTGATAAACGGTATACGAAATTTGTAAATTGTTATAGGTCGTTGGTTGGAATCATTAATATCCAATGGGTATATAGTAATTTAGTGACTATTGTTATAACTATCGATGATATTACAACCAAAAAAGTACTATGTATTTGCCTTTTTTGTAACTGAGCCAGAGTTGACCAACTTAAGTCGATTTATACATGTACGTACATGCATTATTTATTTTTGCTTTTTTAGTTAGTGAATAGAATATGCAATGCAAATTTAAGTAATTTAGTATAATAATTGTGCCATTTTATACTTTCTAAAGCAAGAATTCGAAAAATTTATTTTCTAGTTTCAAAATTATAAGTCATGTTTTCTGACGTGTTAAGAGATCATTCAAAACCATAAGGGCAAACATTTAAGAAGAAAGAGAATTCTAAGTATGAAATTTATTCAAAAAAAAAGACAATAAAAATAGTCAGGTCATTATTATATAATTTAAAATTTAATT
>CAJVPS010003459.1:0-10210 GCA_910591765.1 Ambispora leptoticha
AATATTTAGCTGAGTGTAAAGATTTATTACTTAGTTATATAATGTAAAAATTATACAAGGTAAATCTAAACGTAGTACTTCTATAGGTGAACGTGATCACCAAGAATTTGAAAAGCATGCCAAGATGCTGTAGATTTTCATTTACCATTAACTGATCTTGGGTTAAAGGCCTTCGTATTAATGATGACATTTATAATGATACTCCTACCCATTTAATTCATATGTCCCCTAATGAGGCAGTTAAGAAAGCATTGAAAGGTGAAAAAATATTTGCAGACGCTGCTGTTAAACATCGTAGACCTATTGGTTTTAATGAATCTCGATTAACTTATAAAGATGCCGTTTTATATTTACTTGAATCTGGTGAGTTAGAATTTGGTAGAACAAAAAAATCAACCAGTATTATATTGGCTTATGGATAATAATGGTGATGGTCCTGAAAGATTATTTGTAAGAGAACAACTAATGAAAATCAACAAAATTGAGTATCCTCCAAAATGGGTTTTACGAGATCAGTATTAATTTATGGAAAACAATTATTGCCTAGCAATGACTCTCTGAGCCTACAAATTAATTATTCATCTTTTAATATATCTTCAGTTGCTTCATCAATTTCTGCCTCTGTCATAGATCGCTCTCTTTTGGATAACTCATAATAAAGATTATATAGATTTTCTATGGTTAATAGAAGTTCTTTTTTATCATGAAACCAATTTTTGTATCTTGACATTCTTTTATTAAATGCCTCTTCATTTGGAAAAAGTGTTATTGCAGTATATTTTATATACTCATCTTTATTTTCAGAATTACGCAAATTTTTCACATAGGTAGCATATTCACTAATACAGTAAGCTTACTATCTTTTCTATATCGAAGATGAAAGGTCTTTTATTATTTTAATTTGTGCTGATTCAATCATTTTCCATGTAATAGCTTCCTGCATCGTTAACTCTGAGCCCTGCTTATTTATTAAACTTGAACTATTGTCTGTCATACTTGGTTTATACTTACCTACTTTGTATTTTGTTTTATATAAGTTTTATTTAATACGAGTTTTATTATCCCACCTTCTCATAATTTCATTACTCGAAGCTAGATTATTACAATTATCAATATATTATTTTCGACTGGATAACTATATATATCTTTTTTCGAACATAAGAGAAAAAAGGCAAATATCTCCTAAATGAGTTTTATAACTTACTCATCTATATGTTGCTCTTTTTTTAGATAATTTATATTTATTAATATCAATTTTCGGGTATTTGCTCGCTAATTGGTTTATTATTATTTTATCCGCAATTTTGTATTTTTATAGTTTTTATACTTGTAAATTTTTCTGGTATACTTAAGACAGTTTTTGGTGCTATTCGAAGATAAATATATGCTTTTTGATTCTTGCATGTATCCAATGTCATCTTTAGTGAACTATTGTTAAGAAATCCCCAACCACAATCCTTAAATGATATAGTTATTATATCTTGACATATACTTACAATGTCTCCTAATAGAAATTCATTCATATTAAAATAATTATCTATCCTTTCGAATTCTATCTGTTTTATATATTTTATCACATTCGATAATGGTTTCTTTTTAATTAATTCAACTATCATTTTGTATTCGTAAATATTGAAATATTTCTATTATAATTTCATTTGGAAGATTTATATCGGACCTTGTTGGTGGTTTCCTTTTTACTGATAACTTTGTATTTTGCTCTTTATCTTGTTGTATTTTCTCAAAATCTGGTAAACTATTTGTCATCAAATTTTGAATTTCTGGATATACAATTTTTTACTACAAAAACTCCCTCTTTTCTCAAATTTTAGCCCACCCATTTCTATTCCCGCTTTAATTTCTACTTTTCCAGCTACAATAAAGCCATCTGTATGTATACGTTTTACTTGATCCCCTTAGTGGCTTCACAATTTCTGATATTCTTTTCGTGCTGATGCTAATAAGAATGGTTTTATTCGTGGATGTGTACCATAATTTTGTCCATTTCTTTGCTCACATAAAGTACCCTATAATGAAACTAATAATGCTTTGCTTACTTTTCCAGCTAATCCACTTCTTTTTTAATATTATATAGCATAGCACCAAATTTACCAAGCATATCTTTTCCATTAATACGTGTATTTTTCATATATAATTGCATTTGGTGATTCCTCTATTAATTTTACTTTCAAACCATTTTCTATAGCACATTCTATCTTGTACATTGTAAATTTTTCTTTGAAGGAGCCCCCTCTATTGTAGCTCAATAAATTCCATAATAATGTTTTTTCCATTTTTCTGCCAAAAGTTGGATTTATAGTATAAAATTTACCTGGCCATGATGCCTCTTTAACATTTCATATACATACATTGAGTTTACATCATATCGAATAGCTTCTCCTTCATATCTTTCAGCGAATACTAGAGCACCAGTTGTTGCTAAATTTAACCAAGCATTTTCTATTTTTTCGCTTCTTTTTGATGCTAAAGTTAGTTTCTCTAAAAAGTTTTAAACTCGTTAAAGTATAATTTCCCGATTTACGCATATCAACTTGTCCATTTGTTTTTTCTGCTATAGCCTCCGATTCTTTATTAATTCTTTTATATGCTTCTATTGTTGTTTCTTCATTATTTGCTTTAATAAAATAATATTTGCTAGATAAATTTCGAAACTCATCTTTATCTCTATACCATTTTCTTTTACCATCATGAAACTCAAGTCCATTTGGTATATTTTTATAAATCAAGATAGTTTTGTTTCGTTCTATACTGGGTCCTATCTCCGGGTCGACTGCCGGCACATTTACTTCTCTCGGCTGATATGTCGGTGGATTTTTATCAAATGAAATGAGATCACCTTCTATAGCTGGTGCATTTTGTGCCGGTGTAGTGTTTCCTATTTGAGGTGTATTTTGCGCTCGTGTTAGTCGTAAGAGAGCCTGACATGGTCTGGATCGTGTTAAATCCATACATATGCTTATCCAAATCGCGAGTTTTACCCGGTGTGAATCCACAACCTGGACATTTACCTACCATTTTGATATATAATTGTATTCTGTGTTTTTTATTAATATAACCAGATCTTTTGTTTAAATAAAAAATATATGAAATGCGGGGTGAATATACATGCGAATATATACATAACTCTGGAGAAGTCTGCGGACGTGGGTGTCGACGTCCTGAAGGGTGTTGGTAAGCCAACTTTTTCTGCACCTGGTACTTGTAAAAAACATGCTAAAGGCTATTATGTTATGTTATGCAGTTTTATGCTCGAAAACTAAACCCGCCTTCTCATGATTTGTATCATTCGAAACCAGATAATTACAGTTAACTATATATTAGGATTGCCTTCAAATTGCTTAAAACTCTCGTATTCTAAAAATACACTACTCGTGTACCTAAAAAAAATCTATTTTTTGCTAAACAGATAACTATGTTTCGCATTAAATGGAAAAAAATACACCCGTCGTGTACTATAAAGCCATTGTTTTGCAATAACTATCTTTTTTTACAAATAGAAAGCTAATTGTTAACTAATAGATAACTATGCTCCGCACCTGTTTCGCATTCACCTAAAGGTTCATTCATGCTCACAGTGACAAAATACTAATTAGTAATCAAATAAGATAACTATGCTCCGCAACTATGTCACGCACCTATGTAGGTGCGCTCCACAGCGATAGAAAGCTAATTAGTAGTCAAAATAGATAACAAAAAAAACACCAAACTGGTTATATATAGTTAAAAAAAACACCGCTTATATGATTTATATTAGGTTACTAGAAATGTCATAAAACCCTAAAATCTATAGAAAATGACTAGAGTTAACTAAAAAAAAAACACGATTTTTGTCCTAAAAAGCCCTTTAGGAAACCAGATATCGAAAAATGTTCTGTTGTCTGGCAAAAGTAAATCTACTTATAATATATTAAATTAAAGCTTTTTTTAACTAATAATTCTTTTAATAATGTTGTTGTCATCGTTGTCGTTGTCATCATTGTGGTGGTGTAAATTGTGGTCATATCAATATCACGAGCATCTCGAGCCGCCCGAAATCTGTTTTAATATTTCATTGATTCCTCGGTGCTGTTTTAGAAAAATTATTAGAGAAAGAAGCATTGCATTGCGTACCCGATCATTATATTTGGGTATTGTTTATCTATTATTCCTATGAAAAGTACTTTGTGTGTTCTAACAAAAAATGTTCCCTGCGGAATTTTACTCTATATTTGATATAACTTCGACTCTGACTTTAACGTTATTTCTAACCAGACTATTCACAACGCGACTTTAGTGGCACTCCCGTACAGGCGGGGATCCAAAGGAACCTGATAATCCAGCTCGTGTTTTTCAAGCAAAGATAGTCTCGAAATTATTTCTTGCTTTTCTTCCTCCCCTACTTGTTTAAGCTCATCATTAAGTTGTGCTTTCTAGTTGATTAAATCTTTAATGTAAACGGAATATTCTGTTTCTTCTTCGAAAATCCGCTTTCAAGCAAACATCTAATTCACTTTAAATATACCTATATTGAGAGAATGAAGGATGAATTTTGTAATATCGTTAAAGTTTTGGCCTTCTTTTGCAATTCTATTTGTTTTTCAGGGTTGCATGCGGCAGCATCGAATTGCGAGGCACCTACAGCGAGAAGAGTGTAAATTCAAATCGAAAAATCCCCTTTCAAAGCAAACCAGTATTCTCTGAAACAAATACAAAGTTCAAGCATTAAAACTTAAATAATTTGAAGTTTCCTTATCGCTCATTTTTATTGAATGTAGGAGAGTTTATATTCAATCACGAGTGACGTGATAACTATTTATCATTATTATAAAATGCCAAACCAGAAAGGTTAATTGGGAATCACGTGATAAACGCGACTTACCCAAATAATATTCAAAAATGGTTAATTATAATCCAAATTTAGTTAATATGATACATTCTATTTATATCTCAGCTATAATCTTCTTCATTACTTGATTAGTCATAATGCTTTATGTAGAATAGTATAAAGTAACTTAATTAGTTAAATTTTATTCCTTCTGTATCTCTTTAGCCGCCATATTAATTAATGCTCTTTTCTCAGTAATAGAGCCATATTTATCGTGATACAATAGTAATGAGTGTAAACTCAAATCGGTTTCTTTCTCGAAAAATTTCTCTTAAACAAACCAGTATTCTCTGAAGTTTAAGGATTAAACTTTAAATAAATTTTAAATTAATTTGAATAGTTTCATATTTGAGGAAAAACTTTTTACGCATTTAATCTTACGAGCAATTTTTGTAAAATTCCAGGCATCATCATTAGGTTATAAAGTCTTTTAGATTATAAAGTCCTATTTATATTATTATCGATGTCAAACTTTGCATTTTATTTTTATTCTTACTACTTAGTTCCATTTATTATATCTAAGCTTCAAATAAAATGAACTCTCGCTATATGATAATTATAATCTTCTTGATAGTTAAGACTTGCTATCCGATTGAATATTGACTTCATCAATGGGCTCTTGATTAATCATAATATAGTATAAGACTTTTAATTAGTATTATAAATTTTAAATGATAGTTTAAAAATTATTAAAATTAAAATTGCATACACTCCTCAAGTAAATTTAGAACCTTAATTATTTTGCTGATGATTGATCACATGCTCCCTTTATGAAATCCAAAACAATAAATCAAGTCTTGGCTTCACATTAAGAATGAAAATAGCATCGGTCGGATAGTCAACTACAATTATCATTATTCCAGTAGCTTTGATGACTTACAATCCAGAAGACATGTTGATTTTTATTAATGGGATAATTAATTGATTGATCACAGTATTCCTTTAATTGCACACAAAACCCTAAAAAAATGGGCAAAATTAATTTAATACAGCATCGATAGATTATTATTGTAAAGAGTTGCCACTTTTGACAGTTACTTTTATCTGAACTATAAATAAATCCGTAAATATGCCCAAATACGTACATTCTTGTTTAATTGATTTCCGATAAATTTACTTCAAAATATTGCCTATTTCAAGAATTCCAGTAGAATTTGTTAGGCAAAATTCAAATGTAATGCAACGGCTTACATAGATTTAAAAAACTCGTTACTAAATGCTTTTATTGTTGAGTTTGAATAATGGATCTTCCATAGTTGTCTAATATGTTTGGAGAAACTGATGAATCCAATGTTCTTTTAAATTGCATTATAGAGAAACTTAATATATATTTTTTCGTCCAATGCATTCACAGTTATTATAATGTTAATTATTTATGCAAAAAAAATCTTTACTAAAAAAAAATCGGAATTCAAGTGCAAATATTACGAGTTTGAGATATAACAATTATTAATTTTCAAGATCAAAGAATTGCTAAAAATAAAAATAGTGATTAATAAGAATCTTCAATACTAAATCGAGTTTTTTGTATACAATGAGTTCATCATATGCACACAATAATTAATTAGTTTTATACATAATTTTTTATACATTGTAGATCGATTCAATCCACCGATGACAATAATTTTCTTTTATATGGTACAAAAATTTGAGATCAGTATAAAGATCTCTTTACATAGCAATTTACCATGTTAATTCCGATCTACTGTTTAAGACGAATCAATCATAGTTAATCGATAACCGTAAACGGTGGCTCTCACAAACTCACTCCCTGGATCATTCTCAAACATCGGCACCATTCTACGCTCCAAAATCTTCTCTGCTAAAAGATTAAACGGTTGTTTAATAGCCAATTCAAAAAAATTCAAATCACGATCTATAAGATTCGGTCGATGATGTGTAAAGAAGACGAGAATTTGTCCGTCTATTGGATCAATGCATTCTTTACATGCGCGTAAAAGTGAATGGTGCTGAGAATGATTAAATATCAAGTCTGATAGAATTATTGTGTTGAATTTTGTCCTGCCTGTTGGATCCAGCGAGTTAAGAAGAGGGGTCGTGTCTTTTCCCCATATGTATCCCTGTTTATCATTCAACAAGCTATTAAACTTAAATAAATTGTGATGGAAATATAAAAATTATTATTTTACCATTATTATAATTCTCTCACGATCTTTTATATTTGAAAATATATTCGCGACATTATATTTGATATTGTCTAATAATTGTTCATCAGGATAATCTGTGATAACAACCTGTATGAAATCTAATTCATTATTTCATAAATCTTTTAGTAAAAATAAAAGACATTTGAAATATTTTTATTACCTTTGCAGCACCATTAATATTCGCAATCAATGAAGGTAACCCAGCACCAGCACCGAATTCCAATACATTTTTTCCACGCGCCAATTCTTTATTTTCGTCTAAATAATTAGCCAAACATTTTGCCGCGTTCCATAAATAATGGCCCCAGAGTGGATGTGATCCCACAAGACGTACAGTTATATCTCTAAATTTTGCGCTGTTGCTTTCTTAAACAAATGATATATTATGTGTTTTTTGTAAACATATCTTAAAGTCATCAAGTAGATCTCGATTACCTCCTCCTTCTTGTTCTATTATGTATTTAATATCTCGAGTAAATGTTGTAAATGACGGTGGAGGTGTTGATGATCTAAAATCTGGTGGTTCCTTTTTTATAATTCAGACTGGATTACTCAATTAAAGATCAAATCAATAACCACAATCTCTTATAACTAAATACTGACTTCGAACAACAATAAATCTCGATCATCAAATAGTACTTGGTCGTCATCTGTCTGTGTGCCCTATAAAGGATTACCGATATTCTTTAAATAGAACAAATACATTTTTTACTTACCTCTGTAAGATCCATGATGCTTTAGAATAGAAAAGTTTTATGCACAAAACACAAGTTAAATGACCATTAATTTAATTATTTATTGAATAAATTAAATATAATAGGACAAGTGCACATATAATATCAAACTTTTCTAGTCTACCTTTATAGTCGAAAATTTAACGATTGGCTGATATAATGATCCTAAATCAGCCAGTTATGGAAATTGCGAGCCATTTTTATGCAATTAATTTGAAAAGCAATTTTGATTCCAAGTTAGCAGTTATGTGACACTGTGACATCGTTTGATCGACACAATAGAATTTGAATTAATCAACAAATAACACATCAACCTGAATGAGGCACGGTTATTGTTCAAAAATATACAAATATACATTCTATATAGCGTAATGTATATATAGCATAAGCGCAAATTTACAGCCACCTGTGCACAATGAATTTATTGCATGATTTGATTGAATTAAAATTATCCAAAAATTTTTCCAAACTTCGGGGATAGGATATTGAACACATTCCAAAGCGAATTTTCTAATTTAAACCCAAACTCCGGTCTGGGTGTGTTCTCAAAGATGCATTATGCAGGCGATACATTATCACTCTCATTTATCCTTATTAAAAAGTATTTTTTCATAGTAACGTTTGTTCTTTGCAATAAAAAATTTATGCACTCTATATTACTATATTACAACTATATTACACGTCTTTGTATTACGCATGAATTCAGAAATACATAAATACATAAATACATAAGCCAAATTTTTTTATTCTCTATCTTCATCGATTATATATTATATATACATATAATATATATATATATATAAATAACTGTTAATATACTTTTTATGTTCAATTTTTATAATTTTTATCATAACTATTAGTATAATAAAAAAATGACCGAAAAGATAGAAAGGACGGAATCCTCCGTAACTATGTCTATGCCAGAAGCATATTATGGGGATTCAGAGAATAAAATTGTTGGCAGCGATGGAGGGGCTGGCGACCCTCCGTATGACGAAAATCATGATTCTGATCAAAAACCACGTAAAAAAAGCCTGAAAACCAGCGAAATAATTCAATCCAATCCAAAAGTATGGTATAAACACACAAAATCTTTGTTGAGTAGCATCAAATCAAATTGGCTTTTAGTTTTCTTCATTCCAGCGGTGGTGCTGACCAAATACCAAGGACATATTAGTGCCATTGTGACTTTTATCTTTGATATGTTGGCTATTATTCCGTTGGCGAAAATCTTAACCGTCTCCATTGATGACATGACTGCTAGATTGGGACCGGTATAAAGAAACTATTTATTACTTAGTTAATTAATGTCGATGAAATTATTTATCCTAATATCTTATAATCTAAATCTAAAGGCTTATAGTGCCGTCCTCCACGCTTTTTCGGGAAATTGTGTGGAACTTATTATTCTTGGATTCGCCTTAAAAGATAGAGAATATGCCATTGTTCGTTCTTCTGTACTCGGTGCCATCTTATCTAATATTTTATTGGTAAGTTTATTTGAGCTAGCTAAAATTAATCGTAGTGTATATAAACTTTTGATTTAATTTTTTTTATATAAAATAAATGCTCAGATCTTAGGCGCAGTATTTTTGATAGCTTCATTTCCAAGAAAAGGACAAACCAATCTCCAAACTGATATCGATGCTTCATTTTTTGTGAACACAAGTGCATCAGTTCTTGCCCTTGCCGTGCTTGCTTTAGTCACCCCAGCTACATTTAAGATTGCAGCACCCCCGGAAACTGGCATTGATTGTGATATGCAAAATATCAGTCGAGCAACAGCCATCATTCTTTTAATGCTGTATGCCGGATTATTAATCTTCCAATTGAAAACTCACGCTAAAGAAGTAAATATATTTTTATTTATATTTGTTTTCAAATTTATTTAGACAATATATGTTAATTTGAACATTTATTTAGCTGGTAGATATGTCTGAAGTAGAACAACATGAAGCAAGATATTTTTTAGTGTTTGACCTACTCTTGTAAGCTATTCTCATTAATCTATTAATTTATTTTAGATGACTACATTATTTTGTATTAAAATTTTTTTGTTAATTATATAGGGCTGCTCTCTCAATTGCTGGTATTACCTATTGTTCAAGATATCTTGTGACAAGTATTGAACATCTAGCTGAGCAATATCAACTTGGACACTCGTTTGTCGGAATGGTCTTGTTACCCACTTGTGGTAAGAACAACTAGCTATTTATAGCATAGAAAATAGCTGATAGGTGAATTACAATTTAATTGTATTCCTTTTTCTATCTAGTCATGTCCAATGCACTTGAACATTGGCACGCCATTAAAGATGCACATAAGAATAAGATCGACACAGCTATCAGCTTGGTTCTCAATACATCTGTGGTAGGTTAACTGAACAATCAATATTATGTATTTATGTATCATTATATCAAATA
>CAJVPS010003460.1:0-10210 GCA_910591765.1 Ambispora leptoticha
TCTTTTGTTTTAGTTATAGTATTTATTAATTTAGTTTTTGGTACCTAGTTTTAGTTTAGTACTCGTGATCACAACTTTGTTTTATAATTCTATTTTATTTCATTTTTGTCTTGTGTTGATATAATACTCATAAGTATTGGCACTAGGAAATCTTTAGAATAACTATTATCCCCTTAGTCTTTATAAATAATTCAGTCTTCGCCCTCAAAACTTATTATAAACTATATTCGTGATAAAATCTACCTTCTAGAGTATAGTTTGTAATAATATGATATTAATTCAGTATGAAGATGTGTTCTTTTATTATCAATAAATTTTGTAAGAATATACTAGCCAATTCACCATACTATATGATGTTATGTAAATTATATTGTTTTTTATATTTGATCAACCAGCCATCACTTTCTTTAAAATTCTTTATTCTCAAATGATCTGTATAAATATGAACTTTAGTAATGATAGCTTTTTCTATTAGTGAAAGATTATTTTTAATTATTATTATCATTCATAATCATAATACTTGTTCTAAGTTTAGTCATTTTGAGAGTTTATTTTTCAGACAGTATATAAATATCTTATTAATATCAATAGTCAATCATTTTTTTAATTGAAAAATAATATCTTATATTATTGATTTTCCTATTCTATACTTATTTATCAGATTATGATAGGATATATTAGAATTATCTCTTTGATATTGATATATTTTCTTCTTTTATATAACAGTTAAATGAATATATGATTTGAAATATTTTTTAGTGGTATCACTTCTGTAATAATTTATCAAACTCATTTATAATTTGAACAGTTGAATTTTATTAAGAATTTGAATTAAAGGGAGTAAATTTGAATAAGTATCCAAATTAATATTAGAATAATCTTACTATATTAAAAATTCTAGTTTATTATACATAAAAATAATAGTTAATAACTGAATTAAAGCTGTCTTTTACAATACTTAATTTATATAATTAATCCGCAATAGTTATCCAAACTGAATTATCATAATATCATAAGTATTAGATAAATAAAAGAAAGGAATTAGATATGAAAAAAAGAGTTTGGTATTAAATATCTAGATTATTGAAAATCTGAATTAAAGAAGAATGAATTAATGAAAGTTGATTATATTACAAACTAAATTAATTTAATATAAAATAGATTTATAAGAATTAAATTATTATTTTATTTTATTATTAATAAAAAACTATCTTTTAACTTTATTAATTCATTCTTTAATTATTTTGAGTTTTGCTTAAAAAAGTTTGTAAGTTTTAATTATAATTTATTTAGCAAAATTATTATAATATTCATAATTAGAAATATAAAAATATTTTTAATACTAGTATTTTTTATTAAATTCTTTTTAATTAAAAAATTATTTATTATTTTATTTATATTCTTATAAAAATTTTTCTTTAAATTATTTATTATTATTTCAAATAAATTTCTTTTATTTGACTTTAATTTTTTTTAATAAGCTTGTATTTCATAAATCTTTTTAATATTATAAATAATTTGAAATAATATTTCTCTAAAATTAATATTATATAAATTTTATTTATAAATTTTAATAAAAGTTTAAATTTCTTTAGTAATAATTTTAATATTATTATCATTTTAAATTTTTTATTATTTAAATATTATAATATTTTAATTATTATATTAGTATATAAGAAATATTTTCTTTTTCAAATATTATTCTTCATATTTATTTTCAAAGTCTTCTTTAACTTATTTTTTTTAGAGCTTGATTTATTAAATATAGAATTTTCTCAATTATTATAAATAAATTTGATTAATATTTTTTTTATTATTATATTTGAAAATAAAAAGTTCTTTTTTAATATTAATATTAGTTTTGATTTTATTCAAGAAATTTATTTTTATAATTACTAAATATATTTTAGCTTTAATAATATTTACTATTATTAAAATTATAATTTTATTAATATTTAAAAATAAATTATTAATAACTTTAAGAAATTATTTAATATTTTATTTATATTAAATATAAAGATATTTAAACTTTATTAAATTTTTAGTTCTATATTTTTAATGAAAATATGAAAAATAATATAATTTAAAATATTAGTATCAATAATTAGATTAATTATATTCTTTTTAATTTTGACTTTATATTATATAGATACTATTTTAAGTTTTTATTTAAGTATTACTTTTCTTTTTTATTTAAATTTAAATATTATAACTTAATATATTCCTTTTAATAATTAAGTTTTTTATAATAATAAGATCTAAATAAGTTAAATTATAATTATATTTACTTTTTATTAAGCTAAATCTTTAAAAATATTATAAGATTTAGTTATAATAATAAGTATTAATAAAATAATTTTATCTTTTTTTTTGTAAATAGTTTTCTTATTAAGTTCTTTATCAAGTATTTTTAATAATCTAATATTATTTATTTCTTGATTATTAATAATTTCAAGAAAAACATCCTATTTTTCTTTAATAATATTTGATTCTTTATTCTTCTTAATAGTTTTTTTAAATCAATTTATAAATCTAATTCTATAAGAAGTAGCTCTTGAATTTTTAGTTTTTTTATTAATAATTAAGTATCTATATATATCAAATAAAAAATTTATATTTATTTGATTAAGTAATTAATATCTGAATATTATTAGTCAAATCTCTCTTCGATAGAATACCAAATTTCTAATGCTAACTTGTCTAAGTTATCTTATTAACTTGTTGATGCACCAAATATCTCTTTGATAGAATTCCCAATTTCTTAAGTTGACTTTACTGAATCTTCTAAATCAGAATTATCCCATATCTTTTTGATAGAATATCTATAAACACAAAATTTTAACGTTAACTTGTCTTACTCAAAAGAATAAATTTTATAAGATACTGAATTGTATGCATATGCTAATTTGAACTAATAATACTATTTGATTATTATTTATATTTTGATTATTTTTAAAATTTAATTAATTAGAAATAAGTTATTTTATGACTATCATATATTGAGTCTTCTCTTTAGAATTGTGTAAAAAATCTGAATATCGGAGGGATATGAGGTTCTGTTGAAAATAAGATTGTAGCGATCCGCTGATAATCAGGTAATCGAGTTGCTTATTTAAAAAATCATCAATATCGATAACTCTCTTCGCAATATCGATATGATGTTCTATAAAGATTGATGACGATACTTCGAAACTTGTGTCGACTAAATTATTTCCCTTAAATTTCGATTATTTACCTTTAGGCCGATTTGTTGGTATATTATCCCAACATTTTTATAAAATTTGTTATATTCATGAGGAGTCCCAAATATTGTCATTTCTTTCTCACGAATATCCATAATTCGAATTTCAACGCTAAATACATCTAATCTGTCTCGTATAAAATTAGCTTTTATAAAAGCTGGATTAACATAGCTTAAAATTCCATGAATGGTTTTCGAATTGAAGTCATTACCTGAGAGTTTGAATAACCCAAGCCTGCGATTTTGTTTTCTCATTATGTACAAGGATATTATTATAGTTCTTTGAGAAGATAAATAAATTAAAATATTACTCAAATTAAAGGAAATGAGTAAGATTCTTACTAAATCTCAATGAATGATACTTTCGTCGTGTATACAATTTACCTCTTTTGAAAATTGCCTGGCTAAAGACAGCTTGTCAATATCTTTCAAACTTCTAAAATTACTGGGATTTTAGTAAACTACATAATATTTATTCATATATTTCCATATGAATCAAGCTATGGGATAAAATTTACTTTTATTAATTCCATAAAAATCAATAATTTTTGAATAATAATGAAACTTGGGTAAAGAATTTTACTAGTTTTGTATACATAGTTTTATGATATTTCTATCTGTAGTTTGATTATCAGATAAAGCAATAATTTATTTTCTTAATGAATTCTTTTTGGTTTCTTTCATAATTTTGGTTAAAGCTAACACCATCAAGTCACCGTCTACATTTACTCCACATACTTTGGCAAAAATATCCATCGCAAATTGCTTCTTTATTTTTAAAAACATTAAACTTAAAGTATGTGACAAAGTTTGCTAATTTCTATCCATGACTCCAAGAAGATGAGGAGTGTTTCGATTTTATTTTAATCGTTATTACACATGTTACCGTTACAGTACATGTATGCATTATCAGGTGGGATACTTTACGGTTTACTATACATGTAATAAAATTTCAAAGAAATAAATATTTGCTGTGATTTTTTCATATTAATTTAAAGATCATTATGATGGTCCAATTAAAAAAAAATTTAAAAAATTCGACAATTTTCGGACGCGATATCTTGACAGCCAACGGTTCAGTTTGAACAAAAATAGATGCATTAGATTCGTCTAGTTTAGTTGAACCTGATAGTTCTATTATTGTCCAAATTGGACCGTTGGATGTCGAGATATCGCGTCTCAAAGTTACAGAATTTTTAAATTTGGTCATCCGATTCTTTAAATTTAATTTTTCAATAGATTCTTTTGATCATTTTTATAATGTAAATTGTAAAAAAACCATATCATTATTATGCAGCAGAATTTGCAGAAAACTGGATCACTCTAGTCCAAGATTAGTTTATAAACACGTGCACATTTTGATTGGATAATAAAAGACGGATTTTTAAAGATGATGGAATTGAAACAATAGTAAAAAATTACTTTATCTAAACATTTTGAATATCAACAAATAGCAATTGAAAATGAGATTAAATATTTCATAAAATCTTGCTCTTCTTATTAATTTGTTGAAAATTAACAATTAAAAGAATCTTTATATTCAATCAAAGTTAATATATTAACACATGTAGTCAAGTTTTCTTTGCTTTATAGTTTGCATGCATATGTATTACGTACATGAAATTACATGTAATATCAGAAACAAATACTTCTGGCTATTTTTTTTATTTTTTACAGATATACGGTACATGTAATAATAATTTTGCATGTACAGCATATTTATTTGTTGCATTGAAAATTTCGATGCATCGATAATAAGGAACATTAGTAAAAATGAATATTATTAAAATCGGGAAGTGATATCGATAAATCAAAGTACATGTATATCGTAAATTTGAAGATTAAATCACGCAATTATACATTACTTATTTTATTAACTTACGTCATTACAACATTTTAATTCGTTTGAAACACGTGTGTAATGTGTAACTATGCTTCATGCATTTACCGATCCCTAAATAAGTACTTAGCGTTGGGTTATCAAATAACACTAATATTTCTCTGATTTCTTTGAAAAAAATACAATGAGTAACCTAATACCAGACATTCTCCACCAAATCTTTGAAAACATAATCGGTACATATTCTTTCACTTTCGGTCGTCCAAAATACAAGCTTTTGTATCCGTGTATTCTCGTGAACAGAACCTGGTGTCAGACAGCCATTCCAATTCTCTATCGAGAACCGTTTATCCGTAGAAATAAAAACGGTTATAAATTAATATCGACATTTTTGAAGCTTATAAATGATGAAAAACGAGCGTTACTTTATGAGAATGATCAGCGCGATGTTATATTTGATGGGATTATGCAATGCCAAAGACCATTATTTGATTATTCGAGTTATATGTATAATTTACATTATGATGCAATGCTGAAAAATATTGATGAATGGTGTCAATTAAAAGCTTCGTCAACCACAAAAACGCTTAATTCTGAAAAACAACGAAAGATGATAAGTTCGACCAAAAATATTTTTTCGCATCTCTTTCAAAAACAGTCGAAATCTAAATCAGAGTCAATAGAAAATATGGGTGCTGATAAAGATTCTCATGGCCTGCAATGTGCAATCGTGGATGCATTGTTAACGTTGTTTATAGAGCATTTTGTCAGATTATCGAAACTTCGTGTCAATTTTTATGACCAAGAGAATTACGTGAAAAATATGCTGTTGGTGCAAAATATAAAGTTACTATCTATGATTAAAGAAATTTATTTAACTGTCGGATTACATAATAACAAGTTTTTTATCAGTCTGGCAGAGTGCTGTCAAACTTTGGTAAAATTTATTTGTTACTCTTAAGTATGAATTTTTTATCTGTACCAATCTAATATTTATTTTCTAATATAGGAACTCATTTTAATAGAATTTGGAACAACAGACATAACAGGCGAGAGCATCTCTACATTAATTCAAGCACAGAAAAAACTCTGCTCAATAACCACAATCGGGATGACGAATCCATGCAGTAACCAATTGATATCGTCGCTCGCCTCGCAGTCGTCTTCACTAAAACGTGCCGAATTTATAGGGGCAGATTTCTCGAAGTCTACACCATGGCATGGTCTCGCTTCATGCACAAAATTGAATACGCTGACAATTTCGCATTGTCAGAATATTGATGATGAAATGGCCCAGCCGTTGTTTGATGCGAAATTTGAGTGTTTGAGTGATGTTACGATCACTAGTGATTCGTGTGTGAAATTGAGTGAATGGGTTCAGAAATTCAATAGTAGTCCAAGTCAGAGTTATTAAATATTCAAATTGTTGAATATTCGAATTATTAAATATTCAAATTATTGAATTTATTCGAATTCAGTTTCAGATTCAGTTTAATTCGAATTTAACAAATAAATTCGATTCCAATCTCTAGCTTGATACCGTGCATTTAGAAAACATTGCATTTATGGCTGGTGCATTAAAAAAGATGTTGCATTTAGCGAAGTTGCATTTAGTGCGGTCTGTCTGTATATTCTGATATCTTACATAAATTTCGTGACTGAGATTAGTGTTGTTGTATTTTGCAGTATACCGCGAAGATAAAGTATCAATGCTTAGTTTCAAATTCGTATTTTATATACTGACTGAAATTTATTAATACATGTAACTACTCTAATGATATCTCAAAAAACTCTCTGTATCTTGATTAATGATTTTAATGATTGAATTAGGCATATATATAAAAATTATTTAATTAAAAACCAAATGAATTAATATAAAAAATCATAGATTATTATTATTATAAAATTGAAATATTAACAAAAATTGCTTAGTTCAGTGTGTAATAAACACCGCATCAATTAAGGGATCGACGAGTGCATATAGTTTGGTTACACTTATGTATTTCTTAGTAAAAATAGCAAAAAACAAAATTTTCGCTCTTATTATAACATTAACATTATATGGTATTACTTAAAATTGAATTTCAAGATTTTTACTTTTCGTTTGTCTAATTATCATTGTTATAATAGCAATATTTTTAAAAGAATCTTTTCACAAAGTAGTCAACTTTCATTAATCTGAATGATTATATTGGCTAAAGATCTATATTCAGATCCAATAACCAATTCTCTAGAATTTAAAAATTAATTTTGTTCTTCAAAAGTGATTAATAGTTTGTGATAAATATCATATGTAAATTAATTCTCATGTATTATCATTGTTGCTGCATTTTCATAATTTGTATTTGAAAATCAATAATTAATCAATTTTTTGAAATTGATTTTGCATTAAGATTCTATCTATAATATATAATCTATAGCTTTATTTTTTATATCTGCTACTTTATTATTATATATTAATATATTTTATGTTCAGAGTAAATTTCACATCATGATGCAACAGCAGTGATGAATTTATGCAGGTATTATAATATTACTTAATAATTTAAACAATATTTAATTTCAACTTTGAAGAATTGAATTGGGATGGAAAATTAAAAGATTTATCTTCTTGCATAATCTATTATTATTTGCTATCAAGCATTTATAGCTGGTTTTTAATACTGATAATAATAATATAAATATACTTTAGAAATCTGAATTTATTTTGAATTTATTCAAATTACATATTTTTACTTTATTTATTAAAAATAATATTCTTTTAAGAATTTCTAGATAAAAAAGTTTGAAATTTAATATTTATAACTTATCTTAATATATTATAATCTTGTTGTAATTCATCTTATTTCTTATTCCAATTATTATAATAATAATTTCTAAGTTATTTTTTATTTCAAGTAGGAATTTTTTTCTGAATTTTGTTAATAATTTGATTATTTAATTAAGAATATAGTAAAGATTAATTTAAAATTTCTTTTTCTTGATTATAGTTTATTATCAAGTTTTATTCAATGTCTTAGATAATAAATTTTTTATTATTTTTTAATATTTTGATTTATCTTTCTTTTTATATCTTTACTTTTTTTATTACTTTTTTTTTTAGGATCATTATATTTATATTTTATAATTTTTTATTTGTATTATTTCTTAGTAATTTAATTTTCAAGTTTATAAATATCTTGATATAAAATAACTTATATTTTTTAAATTTTATTATTATAAAGATTAAAAAAATATTAAAATTCTTCTTCCATTAATTCTTAAGCAGTAAAAATAAATAAAGATCCTTAGGATTTCTTATTTCAAATACTAATATTAAATCTATTAAAATTTTTCATATTTTTTCATTTCTTATTTGAATTGAATAATTTTTATGACTTTCAAAATAATCATTAATAAATTCTGGTCAATAAGCAATCATACCATTAGACATTGAATTAAAAGACTTTGAGAATCTTACTTTTGAAGAAGCTCTTATCAAAAGAACACAACTAATTATAATATTTTGAAATAATTATTTAAAATCCAATAAAGTTACTCTACTAAAATAAACTAATAGATCATAATGAGTATCAAGATTTATTATATTAGTAATTTTTAATATATTTTCTTTTACAAATTTTATTTCTAATATTTTCAAGACTTCATCAAATATATAATAATATTTATTATAAGAAATATTAACTGAATATGCTAATTAAAATAAAAATTATAATTTTGTATTATCATATAATTATATAAAAAAATAAATAATAAATTCTATATATTGATTTTTTTTAGATATAGAAAAAAGTAATAAAAAAACTTTTAATATTTTAAATTATTAATTATAATTTTTATTTTATATTTTAATTTTGTAAGTTATTTATAAAATTATTTAAATAAAATAAAGATATTAGACTTTGACTAAATTATTATTATAATTTATTATTTTTGATATAGAATTTAATATTATATATATATAGATTATATAATCTATAACAGTTTATAAAAGTTCTAAAACTTGATAAGTTAATTAATAGTTAGTAATTATTTTTAACTTATCTAAATATTGAACTTTAAATATATTAGTTAAATTAAGAATATTATAATCTAAAAAAATTATTAATATAGATTATATATATTTTTATTATTATTCAAGTAAATTGCAAATTCTTTTTCTTTATATTATATTACTCTTCAAAATATAGTTTTATCTAATGAAATATTATTTATAATAGTTCAATATCATTTTATACTTCTTTAATAATAAAATATATTTCTATTTATTATTAGTAATTCATCTATTTCAAGTATAATAATATTAAGAAATTTATATTAATATTCTTTCTTAACTTGATTTGTAATTTTTTATATATATTATAAATATTAAAATTAGTATTAAAATTATTATTAAATATATTATTAAAAAGAAAATTTTAAAAATATTATGTAAAATAATATAATATTTTTGAAAATTTAAATTTAATTATTTATTTATTATAAATTTGAATTTTTTAATTTGTAAATATTATAATGAGTATAAATAAATTATATTTAAAAATTATCTATAATATAATATATAAAGATTAATAGATAATATTATAAATATTTTCAAATATAAATAATTTTGCTCTAATATCAATATTATTAATTATAATAATATTTCAAATATTAAATCTAACTTATATTTAATTAAAAGAATTTATTACTTTTTTTTGTAAATTTTTCAAATAATATTTCTATATTGATTAGTATAAGATATTATATTAACTTCTTTTAAAAAATTATAAACTAAAAAAAAAATTAGATTTTTGATATAAACTAATTATTATATAAGTAATTCAAATATTTATACTTTTAAATATTATATTTAAAATAATTAATAATATAAAGATTATTTTTTTAATCTTTACTAAATTAATTAATTTATATTTTTTTCTTTATTATTTTATTTTGTAAATAGCTAAAAGATTTTATTTATTTTCTAAATTTATTATAAATATATTAAAGAAAATATAAGTAATCTTGAAATTATTAAAAAATATTGATCTAATATTTTTGTACTTTCTAATAATATTGTTACGGCGAATCGGTAAGTGGGTTTTCACTTTGATTCACCCTAACGATATAGGGTTGGGAGAGACTGA
>CAJVPS010003461.1:0-10209 GCA_910591765.1 Ambispora leptoticha
AAATGTAAAAGTTATAAGAAAATATGATTTTGCATAACCATGAAAAGATTAAGGAATTAGGGATTTTTATGCTACTATGGTAATAATATTCTTTAAAAATATCTTCAAACTATATAGCTTATCTATAGTTATAATATCAGATAGAGATACAAAATTCACAAGTCACTTTTGGAAGTCTCTTTTTGAATAACTTGAAATAAAACTAGTTATGTTAATAGACTTTTATTCTTAAATAGATAACCAGATAGAAAGACTTAACAAAATATTAGAAGAGAAGTTAAGAATATATATAATCTATCAGCAGAATAGATAGAATGAAAACTTAGTAGCTGCAGAATTTATCTATAATAATAATAAAAATACTTCAACAGATTACACATCTTTTGAATTAGATTGTGAATAGATATCTCATATATCAATAAATATTCTATTACTTTAGAATAATGTTATAACCTCTCATAACTTTATGAAATATTGAAATATCATAATAAAGTCAGTCAAAGATCTATTACTTGAAGTATAAGATAGGTAAAATAAATATGCAAATCAATATAAAAGATTTGATGAATTCAATTTTAGAGATAAATTTTTTCTCACTACTTGCAATATAAAAGCTCTAGTAGATAAATAAAGAACAATCAAGAAACTTATATTAAAGTTTATAGATCTCTTTGAAATTATTATCAAAATATCTTCTATTACTTACAAATTACAATTATTATACAATATAAAATTGTATCTGATATTTCATATTTCATTATTAAAAAAGTATAATTCAGTAATAAATTTAACAGATATCAATAATTATCAGCAATCATTATCTCAAATAATAAAGAAGAATATGAGATAAAAAATATTTTTGACAAAAGAATTCATTATCACAAATCTCAATATCTTGTTAAATAGCTTAGTTATTCTTTCTATAATGCAATATAAAAATTTCTTGACAACTTGAAAAATATTATAAAGAAGATTAATATCTTTAAAAAATCATGTACTTGAATATAATGAGAAAATTGTACTTTAAGTAGAGAGATATGTAATAATTTTGATTGGATTATCTTTCTTTTAGTTTAGATCTTTATTTTGCACTATCTGTATTATAGATTAGCTTTATATTACATTTTTAAGATCAATTTTATACTGAATATACAGATAATTATTATGCATTTAATATATTAGATTTAGCATATTATTATGCAGATGATTAATATGTGTATTACAATTATTAATTTAGATTATTAATATTTTTAATTAGATATTTTCTTTAATAATTCTTTATATTTTTATTCATTCTCTTTTATTATTATTTATAATTATCATTACTTATTGAATTATGATTAGTTATCCTCTGAAGATGTGAATTAAGTTAATTAATTTGTTAAACCCATATGTATTTTAAAAATAAAATTATTATTAATTTATTTGCTTTTTGTATTCATTATAAATAAGACCTGTCTGTTCTGTAATTTCTCTTCAGATCTGAATACTTTTAAATAATAAAAACAATCATAAGTTATAAAATTAAAACTGTTCATATTGCATTTTATCTTGTTTATAACTATTAATAAAATAATCTTACAAATATATAAAGATATTCTTGATATAATAACTCTTTGATATAATAAAGTTTAATTAAAATTACAATATAATAAACTTGAGTTTAGAAATAATTTATTATAAATCATATAATACTTTTATTTAATATAATATATAATGAAGTTTTTGAAATTTTTACATATAGATCTGAATATTTCATTATATCAAGAGTGATTTTGTATATTTTTTCAGATTTTTTAGATTTTTTCCTATATTTTAGATTTTTTCCTGAAAGAATTATTCTAATTACAAAGTTATTGCAAATTTTTTTCTAATTAATTTTATTTTTAATTAGAAAAAATTTCACAATAACTTTATAATTAGAATAACTCTTTTAGAAAACATCTAAAAATCTGAAAAAATACACATTTAGACTATAACTATGAAAAATAATTTATTGATAAATTTATAAACTTTAATATAGAGAGAAACCTTCACTTTTTATTATGTTTTATTAATAAAATTGATCTCTGATTCTATAATTCTGGGATCACTGTATATATTTTTTATAAAAAAATTTTTACGAATAATAACTTTTGAACTATTATCTTATATAGTTTGTTATATAAAAAATAATTTAATTATTAAATTTTAAAGCTTAATTTCTTTATCGTCACTAATTTAAATGTAGATAATGATAGAAGAAAGACTTGGTTTTCATATAATGATAATAAAAGATCATTCATAGAGATTTATTAATCTATATCCGAGGTTACATCGATTTTTGTATAATTTCATTTTATCTGCAATATTTAATTATTACAAAGATGTTTTTCCGGGATATTACGTAATTTTGATTTTGTCCAATCAGAGATGAGATTTTCAGAACTTGAAGAAAATTAGTAAATGCGATACATGGGTTAGTAATGGACAATAAATGGTTTCATTAAGCGATTTAATATAAAACAAGTCTAGCGTAATTAAAGATCACACATAAAAAATAGTAGGCCATTACAACTTTTCTTCAATATTAATCAAGGGTCATTCCGATTCGCAAACGAAAGCAAGCGATGCATATAATGCTCGCTCGGAAACTAACATTCAAATTGTCGAAGCCTCTGATTATTGTATACGCAGATTCAACATGATGAATGAACGGTGCAATGGTGCTTTATAAGTTGAAGCAAAACCGCGCGTTTTGCACAAATTCAACTTTGGTAAGTTTTCAAAAGGGATCCATTCAAAGAATTCTGTTTTTTATTACATTTTTTTTTAATAAACTATGGATATCTATATTTCGATAACAAATTTATTATTCGAAATATTATACGAGAGTATATAGTTAAATTACATGGGTATATGACTCAAAATGTCACTGCTTTTATGATAACTATGATTAAAGGCTAATTAACGCGGATTATAAAAAAAATTATGTATGCCTAAAAAAAATGTATTTACATGTAATTTTATTTAATTTATAAATTGTTTGTACTTGAAAATGGAGAATTTAAACATATAGGAAAAAAATTCATTTAAATATAATAAAAAGATAAAAAGAAAAGTATGTTACTATTATATGATTAATGACTTTTATGAGCAGAAGCTGTTATAATTCGTGCAGGAAAGATAACTTTCAAATTATCATCAGCTTTTTCAGCGTCACAAAGATTAGATCCAATTATCGGAAATGCACAAACATCAACACATAAATCGTTAAGTTCATTTTCGTCCCAAGATGCATCCATCATTATAGTATTGACTCGTGTGTCTTTTTCAAAAAATTTCCAATGGGCGGTGGGTTCTTGAACTTTTAGTCGGAAAAAAAATATTCTAACAGCCTGTCTAACGATCTCATCAACTAACATTTTATGTTCTAATAATCTTTCTTCATCCTTAATTGTACGATAGCGGTTCATGAAGTCGATAATAGATGCTCGTAAATTTATAATCAATGGATGTTCTTTTTCTTCTTCGTTGATAACAATATTGGAAAATCCGCGTTCTCCAAGAACACCATAAATTTGTTGACGTAATTTTGTTGAAACAGCTTTGCTAATTTTATCAGTTCCAGCGCGTTTTGTCGAAATTGAATTTAACAATTTAATTAATTGCTCAGTTGCATTAACTATTTTTATTTCCAAACTTTGTTGTTGTTCTTTATCATCTTGTTCACTATTTATATTGTTCTCTTGAGCATCGAAGTATTCTCCGACTTTTTTAATGATGAGCTCTTCTAGCACGTGCCGTTCTAATAAGGCCGCAATCAAAATTTTATTATTACCTTTACGTATATTGCCGGCAATTGAATGACCAAATCTTTCTAAGAAATCTTTTACTTCCATTTCTTTAACGTCAACGCCCTTTTTCAATCCACAAAACTTCTCTAAATTATCATGTAAAGTATGAATGTCTTTTGATAATTGGCCAGCATTATTATAATCTTGGCTCCCTAAGTGAAAATTAGTTGCATCGCCCAAAGCTAATTGATACTCGGTGGTTTCTCTCTTGAAGTCCTCGTTAGATTTTATCAATTCTTTAATTTGCTGCCTTCTTTCCTCTAACTTTCTTTGAAGAATATCGTTTTGTGATTGCCATTGATGATTTTGTAATTGCAGTTGATGAATTTGCGATTGCAATTGTTGATTTTGTGATTGTAGTTGATGAGTTTGTGATTGAAGTTCGTGATTTTGTTTTTTAAGTACTTGATTTTGTGATTTAAGTTCGTGAAGCTTATTATCAGATAATCCAAACATTCCCAATGTATTATTAATCCATGTAGATTTATTTTGAATTGTTTCCATATTATTATTAATTTCATCTTTCACATTAGTTTTTAGACTATTATTCGGCGATAGGTTGTGTAAAATATACTCAACGTAAACATTCTTATTAGTAATTATAGAATCGATTTCATAAACAAGGCGTTTTATGCTTTTTCGCTGCTTCTGTAGTAACAGTTCTTGTTTTTGTAAGAACACTTGTTGTTTTCGTGAGAGTAATTTTCCTTGGTTTTCTGTTTGTATATGCTGTTGTTCTAAGAATGCTTGTAATCCATTATTTCTTTGTAAGAATGTATCTTGCTGTAAAAGTTCTTCTTGCTGTTTTAGGCAGTTTTCTTGCAGAAATACTAACTGTTCTTGTGATAACTCTTCTTGCATTATGTTTACCTGTTCTCGTAAGGATGCTTGCTGTTCCTGTGAGAGTTCTTGTAAGAATACATGCTGTGCTTTTAAGAGTTTTTGTCGATCTTTTACGAGTATTTGCAGATTTTGCAAGACTTGTTCCAAATTATCGTTGTTTGAGAGTAACTCTAGTTGCTCTGACTGGAGTAGTAGTTCTTCATTTAAAAGATCTTGTTCAACGATATAATTTATAAGGTTCTGATATTCTGTAAATTGTTCTTTGGTAATATTAACGTTATTATCTTCATAGGATGTATGACCTTCTGACATTGTTGTTTTATATAAGAAACTGGCCTTGGCCTCAATAATAAATTGTTGACACTTAGTACACGATTGCTAATGCAAAATTTGTTAATTAAAGGTAACGATATGCATACATATTTCTTTGTACATATATTTTCTTTGTTTAAATTATTGAACAATCCGATGTGTCAATCTTATTGTAAACAATCAAATATAATCGAGACTTCGGATGAATGTATCGGTAGTGCGCCGGAACACTATAAATCACGTATCGTATTTACTTTTCCGTCTGAATGGTGATTTAATTATCTCCCGAAGTTTTGAATAACCCGAAATGGAAACAGAACAAATGTAACATATAATAATAATATAAAAGAATGTAACATACATTTTTAATCCACAAAAAAATATGGAAATTCAGTATTTTCAAGCTAAAGTAGAGGATTTACGTGTTGCTGTTGGAGTAGGTGAGTATATAAGCCGAAGATAATTTATATTCGTTTTTCTAATGAACCTTTATTTTTCATATGATCTTTGAAAGATTTTGGCACAACATTTTCGGTAAACTTCTAATCCCATGCACTATTCTAATTTCTTTCACTTAATTAATGATACCTAGTCTCTTTTCTTCAATAGGGATTTGCATACGCTTTCATTCAAAAAAATAAGACGAAGACAGAGGTTATAGTAAATGAAGAGTGGGGGCATTTTAAGAGTCCTAATAAAACCAACACTGTGTTACAATACAACGAATATGGAGAAGTTCTTACTTGGGGGGTTGATGCTTTAGGTTCTGAACCTAGCAGAAGAAGAGCTAACAATTCATCAAAAACAGTAGAGGCTTTCAAATTTTATTTAGGGGATGTTCCGGAAAGTAAAAAACCTCAACTACCATCTGGAATTACTTTCGAAAAAGCGATAACTGATTATCTTGGTCAAATGGGTAATTATTCATGATTTTGTTAATGATCTGATCATTTTATGACTTTTATGTTAAAAGAATGTTTTGAAAATTACTGATCTTTTTTTAGGAAAGGTATGATATGATTATAAAAGTTACTGTTATATGTTTTTTAAGCGAACTAATTTCTTTTTTTTGTGTTATATGATAGACAATGAAAGAAAAAATAGAAAATCATTGGCCTGGAATTGATTTTTACAAGCATGTACGACTTGTTTTCACCGTACCTGCCGGTAACTAGTTGTCATATTTACAATGCATATATATGTATATATATTTAACATACACAACAGTAAGCTAATTTAAAATTATTATCTTAGAATTCGATGAGAAATCTAAGACAATTATGAGAAAATGTATATACAACGCCGGCTTAGTCAAATCTATTGGCACACTAAATCTTCAATTTACTACTGAACGTAAGAGATATTTTCAAGTACTAAATTCATCATTGTCACGATATATAGTTTGTCTAATATACTTGTTCTAATTTTTTAGCGGAAGCCGCTGCAATTCATTGTATGAATAGGTTGAAAGAACTCAATTTAAAAACTGGAGGTAATATATTACTGAACTTTTTTTTGGTTCACTTTATTCATAATTTTGCAAATAACATTATTATTATATGAAACTTAGCAACATATTTGGTTGTTGATTGTGGTGGAGGGACTGTAGACTTAACAGTTAGAAAATTACTATCAGACGATCGAATAGCAGAAACAACTGAGCGTTCCGGTGATTATTGTGGTGGTACCTACGTTGATGATGAGTTCCTGAAATTTTTAGAGGGTAGAGTAGGCAAATCCGCAATGAACATGTTAAAGAAGAAACATCGTGGCCAGGTTAATTATCTGGTGCATAAATACTTTTGTCCCGAAGTTAAGATTCCATTCGCTGGTGAAAAATCCAAATTTAAAACTATTGAGTTGGACATTCAGAAAAAATGTCCAGCACTTATGCAATACGTCAATTCGCCGGAAAGAGAACAATTGTCAGATGAAGATGAATGGATTATTGATTTGGATTTTGATACCGTGAAATCATTTTTTGATCCAGTGCTTAGAAAAATTTTCAGATTGATTGATATGCAGTTGTCAAAATGTTCGGACTGTTCAGTGATGTTCTTGGTTGGAGGTTTTAGTGAGTCAAGATATCTTCAATTTAAAATTAAGGAAGGATATGAAAGTAGACTGACAATAGCAAGTACGTTCTGATCCTCACTCTTTTTTGAATGAAAGAAAGAATTAATAACAAACATTTTGTTTCTTACAGTTCCACCTAGTCCAGCAGCTGCAATTGAAAAAGGTGCATGTGAATACGGTCTTGATATGAAAACTGTAAGCACAAGAGTATTAAAATGGACATATGGCACTGACGTTTTTCCTAAATGGGTAAGTATAATCATTCAATATTAAAACAATATATTAGCCAAACTAATAACTTATTTTTTTTAATATTAGAAATCTGGTGATCCATCGCCCCGCAAGACAGCAGAAGGTCTTGTTGCAAAGTTTTATTTGATGGCCAGCAAAGGAACAGAGGTGGATGTAAACAAAGAGTTTAGTGCTACATTTATACCAGTTTATCCAGAACAAGACAGCATGGAATTAAGCTTTTATTATACTAGCGCAAATAATGCGAAGTATTGTGATGAACCAGGAATGAAAAAATTGGGTAGTTTCACAATTGATTTGCCTGACATTCATTTAGGAACTAATCGCCCTGTGCTGATATCATTGTGTTTCGCATCTATGGAAGCTACTGTCGTAACAGCAAAGAACAAAACCAATGGTAAAGTTTATCGCACAACATTTTCTAATGAGGAATAGACGAAAAATTATATCTGGATTGATTCATAAATTAAAATTTTTATATTATTACATTATTGTTAAAACATTATTTTATTGTTATTATTTTTTATTTTTTGCAATAGGATAGTCTTGTTTTACTGCATGTATTACCGTTACTATTATATATTTAATATTTTGTGTATGTGTATACTTAACTTGCTGGTATCCATTTCGGATGGTGAGTAGTTCGAGATCCAAATATGTAATATGTAAGTATGATAAATATCAAAACATTGATAACATGTTCTTGATACATGTAATCTGTATAATATTGAACAAAAGTGAAAGTTATTTTATTTATTACTATCATTATAATGTTAAAGTGATTTTTTTACTTTATTACTGATAATTTAATCTCTTTGTTCAATTCTCTATTTTATTTTTTATTATTTATTATATAATTTTTATAGTCAATTTCTTTATAATTATTACACTTGAAAAAATCAAAATTGAGAAATATGATTATAGTGAAGTATATTAATTAATAATTGAAAAGCTCAAAAAATGTAATTATAAAAAAATGATATAATTATTAAGATTTGATTTTAATTATTCTTTTTTAATATAATTTAAGTATCATATATTTCTAAATATAAGCAACCCTCAAATATAAGTAATCACCTCTTTTAAGACCTGAGATTCTGAAAATATTATATATAAAACATAATAAATTTATATTTGAATATAAGCAATCTTCCTCTTTGTCTTATTAAAATCTTGTATTTTTTGATTACTTATATTTGAAAATATATGATATATAGTCAGATCTCCCTAAATATATATCATCAGGCTGAGTTTAGAGCATGTATTTAGTGAGAGATATATAATTAAAAAATAGTTAATTATATTATTTCATGTGACTTATATATATAATCAATTATATTAATAAATATAATTTATAAATAATGAGACATATTACAAAAAATTTTCAATTTTAACTTATTTAAAAGAGACTTTTTGAAGTTTTTTTTATTTCTTTATATAATCTTAATAATATATTATCAAACTTGACAGTATTATTAAGATCTTGTCATGCAAGATATTACATAACTAAATTTATAGTCTCTTACATCTTCTTGTAAACAATTTTTCTCTATTCTATACTATCATTTTTCTCTATCTCTTTCTCATTTTCATTTTCTTAATATATAATTAGATCTATAAGTTTTTAATTAATTAGTAGTTCTTTAATATTTTTTTCTTCTGGATAGTTAATATATTCTCTAATATTTATTTTATTTGACAAATGAAATGCTTTAATATTAATTTGTAACTTCTTTATCAAGTTATTACTATTATCACTATCATTATTATCATTATTATTATTATTATTATTATTATTATTATTATTATTATTATCATTATTATTATCATTATCATTATTATTATCATCATCATTATTATTATCATCATTAATTATTGAAAGAATTTTTATATATCAAAAATAATTATTTATTATTATCAGAGATATTTTATATCAAGTCTGAATAAGTTAATTTTATTAGATATAATAATAGATAATTCAAATTTTTCTTCAGAAGTAGTTGAATTATCAGAATTTACAAATTCTAATTCTTCTTCTTTAATATTTTCTTTTTTATTAACTTCAAATTCTTTCTTTAGTAAAGTAATAATAAATATATTTAATTAGTTAAAATCTAGGTTAGTATTCATATTAACTATTTTATTAGATATTTCAATTAATTTAACTATTATTTGGAGTTTCAAGAGAAAAGTATTATTAATTTCAATATCTTTAGTAAATTCAGATTGCATAAGTAAATTTAAAAGAGAAATATGTATTTCTTATTCTATATTATCACAAGTAAGTAATTTAAAAATTAAGAAGATAATTATATCAAAAGATTATTGGGCAAGAATCTTTTGATATATCTCTTCAAGTGATTTAATAACTTGAGGAATAATTCAAGTAGATAATTAAGATATGATAAAATAATAAAAGTAAAAAATATAAAAGAAATCAAAAAGATATGAAAAATAAAAGTAAAAATAATAGATAAAAGTAAAAATATGAAAGAATAAAAAAAAGATAAGAGAAAAAAAGTGAGTATTTATATTGTTACCATTTTTGGTACCTTTTAAAAAGATTATTTCATAATAGATTAATAACTTTATATATAATATTTGATCAAGATAAGATATAATAAAAATATTATAAATTATAGATGAAAGAGATTAATATAATCATAAATATAATATAATAGACATTAGACTATGATTATAATGAAGTTAAAGATAGGTAACAAGAGTGTATTTATGATGTGATTAGCTAGAATAAGATCTGGAATCATAATATAAAAAATGTATAATAATAAATAAGATATTATTAATAAAGGTCATTAAATTTATAATATTATTATGTTTAAATTATTATTTCATCTTATTATTATTTAATTCATTAATTTATTCATTA
>CAJVPS010003462.1:0-10209 GCA_910591765.1 Ambispora leptoticha
ATTATTATTATTATTATTATTATTATTATTATTATTATTATTATTATTATTATTATTATTATTATTATTATTATAAATTATTAAAATTTTAAAATATTAATTATATTTTAAATATTATTTTTTATTATTATAAAGAAAAAATAAATTATTTTTTTATTTTTATTAATTTTTTAATTATTAAATAATAAGTTAAATAATCTTATATTTTATATATAAATTTATTTTAATATTTTTTAAAATTAAATTATAATATTTAAAATTAAAGTTATATATTATAATTAATAATATTAAATTTTTTAAATATTATAATAAAATTTTTTATTTTTTAATATAATATATTTTCAAGAAAAATAAAATTTTTTATTCTTATTATAATAATATTAAAAATAAATAATAATAAAAAAACAAGAAATTCTTTATATTATTATAATATAAATTTTTAATAAAATATTAATTACTTATTTATTATTAATCTTTTTATATTATAATATAATTAGATAATTAATTACTTATATTTTATTTGATATTAGCTTTAGAAAATATTATTTATAGATATTTTTAGAAGATTTCACAAATATAATGATTATAATATTTAAAATATATAAAAATAATATATCTTAGCTAGTGAAAGAAGATAGTTTTAAATAATTAGTTTGATTTGAGTTCTATAAATTTAGTTCTTAATTTATATTTTTAAGTAAATTATATATTAGAAAATTTTTGAAAACATAGTTTTATATAAATCTTCAGATCAAGAAATTTACATAAAATTTCAAATCTAATAATAATTGATAAAGAAAAAAAAAATTAAAAAATCTATACAAATCTGTAATAAAATATATATTTGCATAAAATTTTTAATTTTTTTTAAAATTTTACGTAAAACTTTATAATATTAGTTTCAAATAGTAATAATAATTTTAAGTAATAATAATAGTAATAATTTCAAGTAATAGTAGAATTCATAGATTAAATAATAGTAAAAATATTTATTTTATTATAAAGTATATATATATAATAATAAAATATAAATTCATAATTCAAGTTAGTGATCTTTTGAATAAAAAATTAGTTTTTTTAAAGATTTCAAAAAAATAAATTGCAAAGAGTATTAAAGAAACTTATAAAATTGTTATAATTATCATCTTTTTTATTATTATTATCTTTTTCAATCATATCCTTAGCTCATAACTTTTAATATTTTTTCTTTATTATTTATTTTACTTTTTTAATTTCTTTTTCTGCTATCTTTACCATTATTTCTGATATTATTAGCTAATTATTTTCTATAACTTACTAAATATTTAATATATAAATAATTTTTAATGTAAATTTTAAGCAAATTCAAAATATTACTTATTATAAATATATATATATATATCTTGCTACTAACTTATCTTTGTATTTAATTTCTAAACTTAACAGATTGAAAAGAATATTATAAATAACTAGAATAAATATGTAATATATTTTTATAATATTTTTTCTTTATATTTCTTAAATATTATATAACTAATATTTGTAAGTAATTTATTATTATAAAAGAGATTTTTATATGTAATTCAAGTTTTTTCACTTCTCTTTTATTTAATAAGATAGATGACAGATATATTATTATTAACTCTTACTAACTTCTCTTCATCAAATATTAAAAAGATAGTATTTTAGATAATAAAAGTATAGTTATTGTATTTACTGCAATATTTTGCTCTTATTTAAAATTATTAAATAAAAAATATCTGTGAATATAAATATCTATATATTATAACTCACATATTAATATAATCTTTAGTATTTTTTTACTAAATATTTCTCTAATATTTGTTAATATTTCTTGAGAATTGAAAAGAGAAACATAGAAATTAACTTTTTAATTATTTCTTTATATACTTACTATATAAAATAAAAAAAAGAACTTTAATAAATCTTGCAGATTGATTTTTAACTTTAAAAGTAATCAAAATTAGGTATTTTTCAGAATATTTCAAATAATTTATTAATAACAACTAATTTTTTAATTAATTTAATTTATTTTTATATTGATCATCTAAAAATCAACAAAGATAATATATATTTTCAATTTTTTTATTTAGAATATTTATTATATAATTGAATTTTTCATAAGTCAAAGATTTTTTATTATTTGATACTTGAGTAAATAAAAATTAAATTAGTAATAAAGAATACTTAATATTATCATTCTTTATTTTATTATTAAATAACAAATAATTAAATAGAGCAAATTGATATATAGAAGAATAAAATAATAAAAGAGGAGAAATCATGATAAGATTTATGATTTTTTTATACTTACTTTTATTATCTATTATATATAATAGAAAGAAATTAACAAAAATATTCATTCATAATATCTTTGTATAGTTTTTTGCAGATATTAATTTATTAATCTGATGAAGATAAAGCAATAGATAAAGTAGTAGATAAAGTAGTAGATGAAATAGTAGATAAAATAATAGATAAAATAACAAATAAAAAAATAAATTATAAAATTAAAATAGTAAATATAGAAGAAAATGGAGTTGATTATCAGGATTTTGAATTTATTGAAATAAGATTGAGAAATTTAATTAAAAAATTCTTATAATCTTTGTATTTGTAAAAAAACTTAAAAATCTTGCCTATTATATAACTAAATAAATCTTTTATTTGGTTAGAAGTCTATATTTTTAGTTATTCTGTATTGAATAATATTATATCAGTTAATTTTGAAGAATTATCTTTGGAAGATTTCTTAGATTTTCTTAATGATCTACAAAAATATTTAGACATGATTATTAAAAAATAGTAGTAATAAATAAAAAAGAAATATAGTAATGAATAAAGTAATAAAAAAATAGAGAAGTAATCTGATATTTATATAACAAATTACTATAACTATTATACTTTACTAAATTGTAAAAAAAATCTGTATTATATTTTATTTATTCTCTATCAATATTATATTAATATTATAATACTAGTCATTATTTATATAACTTTAATAAATTATTAATATTTATTATATAAAGAAAAAACTTATTTATTGATGATAATAATATCTCTAAAATACAAAAAATCTTTCTAAATACATTATAAGAGATTCAGAAGTTAGTCTTTAAAATATATTTAGAAAGATCTTTATACTTGAAAATAAATCAAAGTTTTATTCTTCTTCAAATAATGACAATTAATATATAAATTTACTTAACTTTTAATAAAAATTTATTATTTAATAGCTAAATATTATTGTTAAATTTGCAAATAGTATTTTACAACTTCTAGTAAACTGATATAGCATGCTAATATAATATATTATAAAAAAAGAACTGTTTTTAACTAATAAATCATATCTTGCAAAGTTCATAATTATTTTAACTAATACAAAAATCAGAATATAATATAAATTTGTAAAATATGCTAATTATAAGATTATCTCTTCTAATAATATTGGTAGAATACAATGAAATAATGATATTACTTTTAAATATTGAAAAAGAAATAATATTATCTTTAAATATTGAAGAAGAAATGATATTATCTATAAAAGTTACTAAAGAGATTTTAGAAAAAAGTTTTAAAGAATTACTATTAATAGATACTGATACTAGCTTTAATTTTAAAGATCTTTAAGATATAACTTTAGATAATATTTTAAAAATTATTAAAGAAAAAATTAAATTAAAATGCTTAGTATAATGATTTAATAATATTTATCATAACTTTATGAAATTAATAATAGAAAATAATATTTCAAACAAGATCAGAGGTAAAATAATTAAATTTTTTAATAAGTATAATAATCTGAAGAAATTACTATTATCAAAATCTATAAAAAGTAGAAAAAATTATCTTAACCAAATAAAATTATTTTTGATTAACCTTAAAGAAAAGATTATCAAAATTATCAAAACTTTTTTTAATATCATTTTTACTCTCTATTATTATCTAATTTTTTAAGCTATCTAAATATTTTTATAATGATCAGGAATAATAGATAATTTTAACTAACAGAATATTCTAAAAAAAAGAAAATAATAAGTTTTTAATTATTATAATATCATTAATAAAATTAATAAATTAGTAAATATTAAGTAATTACTAAAAAGATAAAATTAAAATAAGAATATTTGAAGAATAATATGAATGTGATTGATAATATGAGATTAAAAAGATATTTTCTTTATTATACTATCTATTATTAATCATTTTATATTTAGATATCACTATTTTTAATAGTCTTGACAAGATATTATGATATTCTGTATTTTTAATACTTAGTAACTTTCCAAATTGGCTTCAAAATAAATCAAAAGCTAAAGTTCTTTTGAATTTTTTATCTAAAATTCAAGACTTAATAATAAAAACTACTAAAGCTTGTAATATAAAATATATTACAAGTATTTTAAAATTATATTTGATTCTCTAGTAGAAAAATCTAATGAATTATATTTTGAAATATAGAGGTAACCAGTAATTTTTATAGCATATATTTCAATCTTTCTTGTAGACATACTTAAAACTGATAATATAACTATAATATATAAATTAGCAAGATGTAAAATATCATGTTATATCTGTATAGTTCTGTAAAATAATCTCAATAATATGAATCTTATATCAGAGAATATGAATTTTAAAATATCAAAAAATATGTAACAAATTATAAATAAAAATTAAAGCAAGAATTTTTCTATATAATATTAAAAATACATTCTGAAAGTTTTTATAAGTATTTAAATACTAATCCTTCTATAATTATTTTTAAATAATTTTAAGCTATAATTAAATTAAAATTATTAAATTATTATAGAAACTTAAATATCTATGAAGCTTATGTATCTGATCATATATATTATATTGATCTTAATTTCTTCAAATATTAATTAAACTTTATTTAAAATATTTTGAAAAAAGTTAAAGAAATAGAATTATTAAATAATTTTGATAGTTATCTCTGTTAAATTTCTTATTTTTCTGAATTGAAGTTATTTGATAAATTAGATTAAATAAAAATGATAATAGCTATAAATTATCAATATATCATAAAAATCATTCTTTTCATATTAGATAATATCTTTGATATATGAAATAATATAATCTGTAATGAACTTTGCATACTTTATATAAAGCTTAATAAAATATATATAATGAGTAGATAAGAGTTATTTACTAAAAATAATTTAAAAGAATTTAAGGTAAAATAAAGTAAAATCAATTAAACTTTGAAGAATTAGATAACTAATAATAGAATTTAAAAATAGATATAGATTCTCATTGTCAATTAGTCAACTAAATTTAAGAGAATCTTCTCATCACTATCTATTACAGAATGTAATTTTTCTAAACTGTATAATTAGTGCTATTACATAATTCTAATAATTTATAAATATGATATCTTAAATAGTTTCTTAATAGAAATATATGAAATACTTTATAAGTCATATATAAAAAATCTATATTAATTATCAAATAAAAAAAATACAATATAACAGATAGTAAATATAATAAGTTAAGTATATTAATTATGATCAATTTATTATAAATTCTAACTTATATTTATAGGTGAAGTACAAAAAATTAGCTTTAATAATAAGTAAGATAATTTATTATAAAATTATAGAATTTGATAAAATATTATAAAAATTATCTTTGAATATTATTAAAGTAAAAGTAATTTCATTAAAGAATTTGAAGAATCTATTATATTCAAACTTTATTAAAGAATTATCATATATTATTATTATATTAAATATATTTCTTGATATATTATCACAAGAATCTGAAAGTAAAGACTTTTGTATAAAAATTTATAATATAGTTTATTTGAAAAGTGACAAAATTCTGAGAATATCTGGAAATTTTTATGATAAAGAGTAATTTAATAATATTATAGTAACTTTAGCTAAAGATCAAAGCTATTATAGATCAAATAAAGATACTTGATATAAAAGATAAATATAACTTGAAGAATAGTAAAATATAATTTCAAATTTAGCAATTTTAAATAAATTAATCTTCATATTTTCTTTCAAAAGATATTATTTTTTTTATATTTTTTTTGAAAATTGATAAAGAATTTATATAATTTTACTATAGTTTATTAATATAATATTATATCAAATAAACTAAAAAAGTATGATTATTCTTATTTATACTATACCAAAGAATATAATATAATTTTAATAGAATCTATAAATCAAGAGATATATATTATGCTAAGATTTGACAAAAAAAATCTTTTCTTTTAAATATATATATATTTTAAAAAACTATTAGGCAAAGAATTTTAAAGTCAAATTTATATCTATTATAAATTTTAAAGAAAAATAATAAATGATAATGCATTTAATTAATTTATTTATTATTTATCTATTTAATTTATATTTAAAAAACTATAAAAATCTGTAATTATACTAATTATTACAGTTTCTTTGGATTATACTTCTTCAAAATTTCTATTTTCAGAGTTCTATACAAATTTTAGATTAGTATAATCAAAAAATTAATAATAATTAGTATATTTATTAATTACTACTGATTTGATATCTATCAAATTTATAAGAAATATCTCTTATAAAATAAATCTTAATTAAGATATATTATCTTATTTTATTAATAAACTAATTATTATATTTAGCTTTAAATTATATTTTAAAATTGAATTATATTTTAGCTAATTATATTAAAAAATATTATCATTATCTATAAAAATTATCTTTAATAACTTTTAGTAGAAAAATGTATTCTTATTAATATATTATAAAAAATTCTTTAATATTATAATTATTAATAAAAATATGTATTTTTAATAATTTAAGAATTATATTTATCTTTCATATTAATACTTGTATCAAAAAGATAACTTTTTATACATTCTTTATGAAAAAAATTTCAAAAATAATTATCTAATTCAACTCAAATTAAGATAAAGAATTCTCTGTAAATTAAATTAAAATTAGTAGAAAATAAAAATAACTAAAAAAATAATTTTTTAATATATTAAAATGAATTTAACTAGAAAAATCAAAGTAAAAAGAAAAAAACTCTTTATTTAACTATTTGTTAAATTATATCTTGAAAATTATAATAATTTAGATTATCAAATTATTTGAAAAAATTCTTCTATTTTTATTAAGAAATAATATATAGTAAAATATAAATCAAGACAAGAAAAGACTTTGTAGTTTTAATTGAAGATAAAATTAATTTATCATCAAATCAAGTATAAACTTATTTTTATTAATTACAACAAGAAATATTTGAGTTCAAAGAAAAAAAAATAAATATTTAATAGAATAAAAAAAGTAACAGAATCTACTTATAAAAGTATCTAATCTGAATTAGTTAAAATCTAATAAAGAATTACTTGATACTTTATAATAATTTGGAAAATATAATCCAGATACTCTTGAATAAATATTAATATAATCATTACTTAATAAGTAATTAAAAATATAACTAATTATTCAAGATATATCTATTACTTTAATACTTATTATATTAATACTATTTAAAGAAATAGAAGAAATGAATAAAAATAAGAAGAATAAAATATCATCTTTATCAACTATTAATTATTAATTTAAAGATTTGATAAATAGAATTAAAATACTTGTTATAGCTCTAATAAGACTAAAAGAAACTAATTATATCAAAATTATAGAATTTTATAATGATACCCAGAATCTAATTAATTAACTACAAGATTTTAAGAATATATATATTATTAATAATATTAGTAATGAAAGAAAAATTTAAATAGTAAAAGCTTATCTAAAAGATTCTACTATTATATGATTCATTAATAAAAGATTATATAATTCAGAATAATTAAGAAGTTAAAGATATACCAATGATATTAATCAAGAATATAAAGAAGCTTTATTTATATATCAATTTGAAAGATATTTTAGAAATTATAACTAACTTTATAAATGATAATAATAATTAAAATAAAAAAAATAATTATCTGATAAAAGTATAGAATAATATATTATAACTATTAGAAAACTAATCAAAAGAGTAGATCTAATTAATATCTATTCAGATTATTTGTATATATCTTACTTTATAAATAGATTTAGAAATTAAATTCTTTATAAATTCAACTTATTCTACAATATTAGAAGAAGTAATTAATATAACAATAGCTTATAATTCTAATTTTTAATAATATAATACTATATCAAATAGCTTATTTTTCTTACTAATACTATTTGTAGATATTAAAATTAGTAAATTAATAAAATAAATTGAAATTATCATTTTAAAATTAAAAAAGCTAATAATCTTTAATTAATTTAGCAGTTACTTTAATAATAGAAATAATTCTATTAAATGTAATAATTATAAAAAATTTGAATATATTACAAGTAAATATAAAAGTAAAAAAATAATAATTATAATAATAATAATAATAATAATTTTAATAATAATTTTAACAATAATTAATAATAATAACTCAAGAAATATTATTATCTATTATAATTATAAAGATACTGATCATATTACTAGTAGATATACTAATTTAAGAAAGAATAATAATAGTTAAAATAATAATAATTATAATAATAATAATAATAATAACAGAAGAAATAATAATAATAATAATAATAAACAGAATACTTATTTAAATATTGAGGAGTATTTAAACTCTTAAATATATTTTTAGAAGATGAACATGCATTTATAACTAAAAAATCTTTAATTAATAATAACTAACTCAAGAAATTATTATTAGAAAATAAAAAAGAAAATTAATAAAATTAATAAATATCTATAGATATTATGTATGTAAATAAACTTATTCATAATCAATCTTATAAGATAATAATTAATAGTAATACTATAAGTAATATAGTTATTTAATAATTCTTGAAGAAGATAGATTAAAAAATTCAAAGAGCTAGTATAATAAATCTGATTGATATCAATAATTAGAAAGAAAAAACACTTAAAAAAATAATTAACTTATCAGTTACTTTAGAAACTAAATTAATCAAGATTAAAGTAATAATAATTGTGAATAATAATTATAATTTTATACTAAAAAATAATTAGACTTATGCTTATAGAGTAGTTATAAGCTGAATCAAAGATTTATTATAATTTGAAAACAAGAAAAATCAGATTGAAATATTTATTACTTGTTTAGAAAGTATTATAAAATTAAAGAAGAAAATAATCTATATAATATTAATAAAGAAGTAAAACTTAAAGTTTTTAATAATAATAATAATAAAAAATATTAGAATATACTTATAAAATAGATATTAATTTTGATCCAAGATATTCAAAATTAGAAAATCTTGTTATTTTATTATAAGAAACTATATTAATAGATTCATATATTATAATTAAAGTATTAAAAAGAATATTTTATTAACTTACTTCTAGATTTTCTTTAGTTTATAAAGAAATAAAAATAAAAGCTAGTACTATAAATATTAAATATACTAAAAATATTAAAATATTAATTTATAATAATTCTAGTCAACTATATATCATATAGTCTGATAAAAAAATAGCTCAAGTAATATTCTTACTATTAGTAAAAATCACAAAAATTTAGTCAGTGTCAACTTATGAAAAACTTGATAATTTAGAAAGAGATTAACAAGATTTTGATTTAACTAATAAATTTAAAAAAAAGAAGTCTTTAATAGAAAAAGAAAGTAAAGATAAATATGAAAAAGATAATAGTATTAATTAATTATTTCTAAATATTTAAGAAAGTTTAAATAAATAAATAATGATATTAATCTTATAAGTAAAAAAATATTATATTATTATTTTTTTAATATATGTAAGTTTGATATGAAAGTGAGTATTAATTCTAATATTATAAAAGTATATGATAAAAATAATCACATTATTGTGATATGAACTTTTAATAGAATATTAATTAATTATATATTATTAGTCACTTCATATTATAATATGATTAAATGAATAATTACTTATGTCTTATTAGATATTAGCTTTAGAAAATATTATTTGTAGATATTTTTAGAAGATTTTGCAAATATAATGGTCATAACAAAATTATCATAGCAAAATTAGCAAAATTATCATAGCAAAATCAATAATATTATTATAATAAAACTAATATTATAATACTAGTTAAAGTGATATTTAGATCATAACAAAACTAGTATAAGTATCATAACAAAAGTATTATTTATATAATCTCTAAAATATATAAAAGTG
>CAJVPS010003463.1:0-10205 GCA_910591765.1 Ambispora leptoticha
ACTAAATATGAGTAATAATATAAACTAAAAATAGAATTAATTATAAATAAGATTAATTAATATAAATTACTTATTTACCTAATTTAATAGTAATTAGTAATTATTGTATTATATACTGCAGCTATATCATATACTATATCATACAAATAAATAATTATTTACAGGATTTCTGGTTTTAAGAGATTTACTTTATAAATCTTTTTTAATTATTGATGATAATTATTGATTCTAAATTATTAAACTTAATATATAATTTTAAATAGTTATCATTATATAGATTCTTTAAGACTTTTTCATCTTTATTTTTAAGTTCATATACTCCTTTATCATATGCTTCATATATATAGAATAATCTTTTCTATTTTTTACTAAATTTATTATAATATTAATATTGAATTTTCATTTGTTTTATTAATACTTTCTGTTCTATTTAAAAAACTATTATTTTTTATTTCTTGTCATATTATTCTTTTTATTTTAATTATTTCTCTTGGATATTACTAAGAGCTAATTCTCACATAGTTTCTAATTTGTCAATTAGTTCACATATTCTTTTAATAAGAGTTTCTTTAAAAGTAAAATTATCAAAGTCTTTTAATTCAATATCTAATAGTGTAATTACTTATAGACTATATATTAGTTAAAAAGACTCAAATAAGATTATATTTTGTTTTATTATTTTATAGATAAATAGAACTGAAGGTAGATAATAATCTCAATTTTTCTTATAGAGTTGAATATATTTTAATAATGAAGTACATAAAGTTTAGTTTAATTTCTCAACTAATTCATTAGTTTGAGAATAGTAAGATGCAGAAAGTCTATATTTGATTTGATATTTATCTAATAGCTCCTTGATTATTTCATTAATAAATATAATTTCTCTATCACTAAGTATTTTTTTTGGAAATTCATGTCTCATTACTATATCTTCATAAAGAAAGAGAATGATTATACTTGCAAAAGTATTAGTAATTAATCTTGTTTCAGCTTATTTAGTTAGATAATTAATAGTAACTATAATATAGCAGTTTCTATTACTAGTTACTAGAAGAGATTTTACTAAATTAATTTTAATCTTTTTAAAAGATATATTTACTTGAATAAATATTATTTTATTATTCTTACATAATTATTCTTTTTATTGATATATATTATAGGCTTTAATATATATATTAATATTTCTGTATATTTAAGACCAATAATTATTTCTTATTATTCGATTATAAATTATTTCAATTTCAAAATATCCAGAGGTAATATCTGAATAATTATTATAGAGAACTGACTCTATTTCTATTGATTTTATGATTAATAATAGATGATTAATATTCTGTCTATTCCTTTTATATAGTTTATAATTCTGTATAAAATATTTTTTTAATTCTGTCAGCAATCATTTCCATTTTTTCTTTAAGAATTCATCAGGTATTATTAGTATGTTGAGATAATTATATAGTTTTATGTAGTTATCTAAATTCATATTTTATCTTTTTTTTTATAGATATATGTGATATTTTGAAAAGTGAATCAATATTCAAATAGATTCTATCAGATTTATATTTAACTTTAAAATTATACTCTTATAAAGTTATTATCTAACATGCAAGTCTTTTAGAAAAGTTTGACTTATTGATTAATTACTTAAGTGCTGAATGATTAGTGATTGATGTAAATAGAATATCAGATAGCAGGTAGGATCTAAATAGTTTGATTATCTAAATTACTTCAAGATATTCTAGTTCTGTTGTAATATATTTACTCTCTTCTTTGCTAACTCTTCTACTGGTATAGGTGATTACATGTTTTTTTTACTGTTATATTGTGCTAATACTGTATCTAATTCTAGCCCAGAAATATTAGTAAAAAGAGTAAATAGCTTTATAAAATCTGAATATGCAATAATTAGTGATGAGATCAAATATTTCTTAAGTAATTCAAAAGCTATTTGCTATTTTTCTATTCATCTAAACTCTTTATTTTTCTTAAATAGTTTATGTAAAGAGACTGTTATCTTGGCAAAATCTTTGATAAATCTTCTGTAATAAGAGGTAAGTCCTACAAATCCTCTTAATAATGTGATATTAATTGATACTAGAAATTCTTGTACTTTTTCTATCTTGATTAGATCAGGATAAATTTTATCTTTTCCTATAATATAATCTAGAAAGAATAACTAATTTTTTTTAAAAGTATATTTATCTAGTTAAAGTTTTAGGTTTGCCTGTCAAAGTTTTTCTAGAGTTTTTTGTATGTAAATCACATGTTCTTCTCAAGTTTCAGAGTATATAGTCACATCATCCAAGTATATAACTATAAACTTTCTAATATATTCTTTAAATATTTTATTCATAAGTCTTTGAAAGATAACTAAAGCATTTGTAAGCCTAAATGGCATTACATTAAAGTGAAATAGTTCTTCATTGATAATAAATACTATTTTCTCTCTGTTTCTTAGATGTATTTTTACTTGTCAGAATTTACTAGCAAAATCCATAATGATGAAGTATTTAGTATTTTTGAAAGAGTTCAAAAGTTTATTAATTTATGAAAGAGAGTATTAGTCTTTCTTAGTAACTTCATTTAACTTTTTGTAATTCATACATAGCTGAAATTTTCTATTCTTTTTTCTTATTATTACTATTAATACAGATCAAGAACTATCAGAAGATAATATTATTCCATTATCCAACATCTTTTGAATTTTCTCTTTCAGAAAGATATTTTCTATAGTGACTTTTGATAATATAGCCAAAGAGTAATAGATTTTTCTTCTTCTAAATATATTTTATATTGAAGTATATTTATTCTGCCAGGCTGGATTATATTGAAAAGATTTTTATATGAATCCAAAACTTGGTGAAAATATTATTGCTATTCTGGATCCAAGTCTGACTCAATTATAATTGGAGTAACATTCAAGAATAACTGAGATAATATCTCCAATTATCTATATATGTTCTGTTCTGCCTTATATTAAGTGCAATTATTCTTTTTTCCATTATGAATACAGATATTATAATTCTCTAATCTTTCTTATTGGATTCTTTCTTTTTCTTCTTATTCAATAATTTTATTATTGATCTTTATAAAGTTTTCTTGAACTTCTACCTTTATCACAAGTTATTCATTTTGCTTTTTGTATATTATGTATAAAAATTGGTCAATTAATTCTTCTTTTTTATATTCAAACTCATCATCTTCATTTTCAAAAACAGAATTCTTGAGTTCTCTCTTAAGACTGATTAATTTCATGATTGATCTCTGCTGAGTGCAGGTAACTGAGATAATTATAGATTCTTCTATTATCTTCAAGCTTAAGAGTTTTTCATTCTAATTTAAAATGGCTTTGAATTATTTTGCCTATTGATTATCAAGCAACAGGCTATACTCTGTCTTTTTCATAACTAAAATATCAATTTGTTAGCTTAGATCTCTAATTTTTATTTTCAACTCTTCTACTTCATCTAGTAGTCATTCAGGCTTTCCATTTATGACTATAAGACTAATATTGAAAGACTTATCAATCTTTCTTCCCATTTATTTTAAAAATCTGACTGACATGATATTGCTAACTGATCTATTATTAACTATTATTCTAGTAAGTTGATCTTCTATCTTTCCTTCACAATGGATTGCATCTATTATCTTTTCATTTTTCTTTTTCAACTTTTTATTTTCTTCTAAAGTTTCAGTCAGTAATTATTATAAAAATGTTATTGAAGGCTTTTAAAATTAACCCATATTCTAATCTTCTTCAGATATGGATTCTAGTTTAAATATAAGATATTATATTATTAGTGATAATGTTAGAAGATGATGACATAATGAACTATCTATATAAGAGTTATTATAATTGTTATAATAATAAATTATTATCTGAAACTAAGATGATATTGACTTCAAGATTGACTGACTATCTAGTATTCATATTTCTTTCTATATAACTATTAGCATAGTGTCTCATTTTATTGTATTTGAAATACTTGATATTTGAGATACTATTATTATTATTACTATTTATATTTTTTCTTAATAGTTTATAATTATGAACTATATGACTATTTTTGTTATAATTATAATAAGTCTTGTTTTAATTAGGGTAGTTATTAGAATTTTAACTATTCTGAGTTGATAATTTTTTTACTTATTTTATGAAATTAGCTATAGCTTTATTTATATTATTTATTGAATTTGAAACAAAAAAAGAGATGTCAAGATTTTGTAGTATAAGAGATATAGAGTTAAGGAAGTTCTGGTAGGTCTGTCTATAGCTAGACTCAGTACTAATTACTTCTGTAATTATTATATCTAAAGTATCTAAATTAGATTTATTTACATAAAAGGTAACTTCTAATTTCAAGTCTTTTATAAACTACTTAATATAGTAAGTGATAGAATATACTTATATTAGATTAATTTTTTAAAGTAGTATGCAAATATCTTTTACATATAAAATTATATCTTCATTTATTTCTTGTATTCTTAATTTTAACTATTATTACTATACTAAGACTTGAGTATTTATTCTAAACTAAGCAATAAAGATTTGATAAAATAAATTATTATTATTATTATTATTCCAGCTTGTAGATCAATTAATATTTGCAAGCTTATTTTGCTGATATCAAGTTGATGTAATTTTTCTTAAATATATAAGTACTATCTCTATTTTTCTTGCATTTATTATATTATTTGCATTTGCTAAGTAATTAAATTTCTTAATTCAATTTATAAAATTTTTATATACTCTATTACTATAAAAAGAAAGTGATATTATTATTAATTTGATCTGTCAATTCTGCTGATTCTGTATAACTTTTATTAATAGGATGAGAATAGTTGCTAGTGCTTGGACTACTTGATCTGCCATTTCTTCTTCTTGATTTCTCTGTAGTTAGAGTAAAGATAAATTTAAAAAAATAGGAGATTAAACTTCTTCTTCTAATAATTCTTCTTCTGTTATACTTTTAGATTAGACTGGGATAATTCTTTTTTTGTATAAGAAATTAGTGAAAAATATATTGAGAGTTAAGATTGAGATGGATGATGATAAGACTGGTATGAAAGTTCTGACTGGAATATTAATTAAAGTACTAGATCTTAATTACTAGATATAATGTGATCTTTGTTAATTAAATATAATAATTTTCTCATATAAATTATGAATGATACCAATAATTTCAGTTAGGATACAAGCTGAATATTTTTGAATTCAAAGTTATAACTAATATTTACTTGTTAAAATTTCTTCTTTTAATATATTAGCAATAAATAAATTATAAATTAATTGATATAATTTCTTTTTTTGTTATCTAAATAATTGAGGTGAATTAAAAAAATTAATTAGTTTTCTGAGTTATCTTTCTATTTTAAAGTTAGTTAATTTTGTTAAATCTAGTTTGAATTACTTTATTAATTAATAATTTTATTTTTTAATTTTATTTCTACAGAGAGAACATTAAAAAACTATTATTATTTTAAGTTTATACATATGTAAATATTTTAAAATAGTAATAATGACTATATTTACAGTAATTATTTACTTTATAACTTCAAGAAATTATACAATTAATTATCTTCTCAATAAGATAATATATATGAGTTTTACTTTTAATAAAATATGATTATCTTCTCAATAAGATAATTTATATATGTTTTTACTTTTAACAAAATTACTTTTTTAATAGAGCAAGAAGAAAATAAAGATAAGATATGTGATAAAATATATATTTATTAAAGAAAAATACTAATTAACTACTCTTGACTTAGTAGCTAATTCTTTCTACCAAACTTAATTATTTTTCTTAATCACTTCTTAACTCTTTATATATAATATTTTCTTGCTATACTAATTATAAATTATTTTTAACATAATATTTTACTTAATTTACTCAAAAAAAAGTAGAATTTAAAAAGAATAATTACAAAAAATATTAAATACATAATAATAAAGAATTAAAATTAGTAAAATATTAAGTTATTCAAAATTAAAATAAAAAATAAAAGAAAATTAATAATAATTAATTAGAAATTATTAATTTAATAAAATTATAAATTAAGTATAATATATATAACTAAATTAATAAAAGAATAAGCCTAAATATAAGTAATAATATAAACTAAAAATAGAATTAATTATAAATAAGATTAATTAATATAAATTTCTTATTCATCTGATTTAGTAGTAATTAGTAATTACTGTATTATATATTATAGCTATATTATATACTATACTATATTTATTATACTATATAAATAGATAATTAGTTATAATATTTTATTAAATTTAAATAATAGAGATATATAAAATATAATATAATTTTAACTAAAAAGTATTATATATCTTATAAATTTATTTATAATATATAAAAATTTATGAATATAATATTTAATATAAATATTTATATATATTAAAATATTTTAAAATATATATAAATATATTAAAATTTTTTAATATAAATTAAAATATATTAATATAATCAAATATTTTAAAATACTTTTTTATTTTTTAATAATTAATTTATATTTTAGTCTAGTATTTTACCAAATATAAAATTATTATTTTTAGTAATAATTAGCAATATTATTATTCTACAAATTAAAATTTTAACTGATCAAAAAAATATTAAAAGTTAATTAATGAAAAAAATAAAAATTCTAATTAATTCAAAATTTAAGAATATTAATTAACTAAATTCTAAAGTCAATTTTTTATTTCTTAAGAATAAATATATTAATTCAATTATAAATAAAAGTTACAAGATTTAATAAGATTATATTACAAAAAAATATATTAATTTTTTGTCTTAGCTTTCTTTTTTATTTCTTCTTTAAATTTATTTTGCAAATTTTTAAGATTTTATAAAATTATTTATAAGTTTTTTATTATAATTCATAATATTTTAAATAGCTAGAACTATTTATAAAATCTAATTATTATTAAAAATTTATTTTTGATCATATTATCTTTATTTATAATTATATTTATCTCTTGAATAGTTATAAATATAAACCAATATAAAGAAGTTTTATTATTTAAAAAATATATCTTAATAAATATAATTTATTATTTATATATCAAATTACTAATATTTTTTAATTATTCACTTAATAAATACTTGTTATTCAGATTTTCAAATATATAATTTTTATCTTGAAAATATAAAAATCTTATTTTTTATAATTGAATTTAAAATTATTATAATTCTAAAATAAAATTTGAATATATATAATTTCTTAATAATTTATTCTTAATATATCTAATTATATTAAATAATATATAATATAATTAATTATTATTTATATAAAATATTAAACTAATTTTTATAAACTTTATATAATTTCATGTTGCTATTTTTTAATATTATTAGAAAAGTATAAATAAAATCAAAGTTTTTAAAGTCTTATTAATTTCTTTAAGAATTATATTATTATCTTTTTGATATAAGTATTAACTAAGAGATAAGTATGATTCTTAAACTATCAAAAATATATATTTTGCTAAGAATTATAATATAGAAGAATTCTTTATAATGTATTAATAAGAGTATACTTTTTTACTAAAGATAATTTCTAAAAATAGATAATGATAATATTCTTTAATATAATTAGCTAAAATATAATCTAATTCTAAAATATAATTCAAGACAGATATAATAATTAATTTATTAATAAGATAATTAATAAATTTTAATCAAGATCTATTTTATAAGAGATATTTCTTAAAATTTTCTTTAACTATAATCTATTTTAAAATATAAATTTGAGAACTAAACTTATAAAACTCAAATTAACTAATTAATTGACTATCTAACTAAATAATTATCTGATTACTAAAATATATTACTTTTATATATTTTAGAAATTATATAAATAATATTTTTATTATAATATTTATACTACTTTTATTATAATCTAAATATTACTTTAGCTGATATTACAATATTAATTTTATTATGATAATATTATTAGTTTTGTTATAATAATTTTGTCATGATTATTATACTTGCAAAATTATTTAAAAATATCTATAAATAATATTTTCTATAGTTAATATTCAATAAGATATAAGTAATTAATTATTTAATCATATTATAATATAAAGTAATCAATAATAATTAATTAATATTCTATTAAAAATTCATATTATAATAGAATTCTTTTTATTAGTATTTTGCTTTGCAAAATTTAAAGTTAAATATCAAATTTCAAGACTTAATAACTCTTTAAAGTTATTATTTGTTATTCTTTTAAGATAATTTTTGTTCTTAATTTGTAAGTTAATAATATTTTTAACAGAGTTTAAATAAATAATTAAAATAAATTCTACTAATAAATTAAATAAAAGAAATATTTATAATAAATAATATTTTATAAATAAGTATAATACAGGATAAATATATTAAATTAAATAATAATATAATATAATCAATAAAAATTATAAAAATTCTGAATTAATATATTTTTTAAATAAATTATATAATAAAGAATTTTTTGAACAAGTAAATTTGTAATATAAGTTAATTTTTATGTCTAATTTCTATGTTATAATATGTAATTCTATAATTTAGACTATATTACTACTAAAGATAATATTATAACTTGATTATAATTTTCTAATTAGCTATTGTAATTAATTATAATTCTTTATTTAGTTATTATAAGTTATAATTAATTAAAATAATACTTTTAATTACTACTAATTTAGAGATTAATATAATCTTATATCATATTAGATGATTACTTAGCTATATAATTTCTATTAATACTTTTTAAATTAATTTGAATTTTATATTTATTTATTATTTTATAATTAATTTTTTTTTATTTTTATAACTAAATTATACTTTTTTATTGATTATTTTATTATTAATAATAATATAAGTTTCTTATAAACTTTCTTGAATTTAAGAAGATGAAAATATTATTCTATTACTAATATTTACTCTTTATTTTTCTTTTATATTAATATTCAAGTTTATCTTATTATCAAGTTATATAGTATTATTTTTTTAGAGAATTATTATTTCTCCACTTTTATCTTATCTATTATATTTTTATAATTATTATATTATTTATTAGTAATAGGATCATATATTATTTAAATATAGGAAGTATCATTAGCTTTTCTTTTCTTGAAATTTGAAATTTTAAGAATTTAAGAGAGTAAAAGAAAGTTATGATATTATATCATTATTTTTTTTATCAGTCTTATTTCTTTTGATTATTAACATTTATAGAATATTAACTATATTTTATTTATATTTATTAATAGCTCTATTACTATTTTTTTCTATTTTTTAAACTAAAAATAAGTCATTATTACTTTTATTATATTTTTAATTATCTAATCTATAATTAGTAGGTTGAATAACTTTATATTTTAAATATTAATTAATTTTAATATCTTTCAGAATTAGATTATAACTTCTAAAGTTAGAGTTACATATTTTATAAAGTAATATTAGACTTTTTGAATATTATGAAGAATATGAAAGAAACTTTTTTTTTTAATTCAATATATTTTTAAAAGAATATAAAAAGATATAATTTTTCATCTATATTCTAATAGTATTCAAGATAAGTAATAGAGAGAAATCTTTCAATCTTTTCTTAAATCTAAAAGTAGAACTTTTTTCTTTATAAAAATTAATTTGTGATAAATAAATAATTTCTTCTTTTATAAGATTAATAATAAACTTTTCTTTTTTATTATTAATAAAGTATAATTTATTATTATTATAATAATATAAATTATTTAATTTTATAATTTTTTGAACTTAAATTTTGACTAATCAATTGATTTTTAGAAAATATATAATTTTGAATGATATAATTAATATATTAGTTATGAATTCAGTTATAATTTAATAATATTTTTATAATATTTCTTCAATATTTTAATAATATTTCAAAATTATGAATGAATAATTAGTTCAAAAGTTAATAATAATTCACAAATAGTTTATTAATAGTTTAAAAATACTCTAGAAATGATTTAGTAATGAATTTAATTTATTTTTATTATTTTTTTCTTTTTAGAATATTTATCTTATCTTCTTTATTTTACTTATTCATTTATTAATCTTTTATTTTAAAATTTGTAATTATAAACTAAAATAATAAATGGATTTAGATAGAAATCTATAAAATCTCAAAGATGTATAAATATCTCTGTTCTTAAATATAAAATAAATGTACTT
>CAJVPS010003464.1:0-10204 GCA_910591765.1 Ambispora leptoticha
TATATATTTTTTTAATCAGTGATTTAAATCACTTGAAATTTTAAGATAATGTACATTATGATTTAGTAAATCTATTAATTTATAATAATAAAGCATATTTTTTTATTGATTTTTATATTATTATATTTTAAAAAGTATCCACAATATTCTGGAAGACCACTGTATTTAAACTAGAATTTATACTTATAAAAATCAGAGTATGAGTCTCTTTTTTAAAAGTTTTCAATTATATTTCTATAGTAATTATTAAATAAAACTATAAAAAAGAATAAGAATCTAGAAAAAAAAAGTAATAGATATAATCTATTATGAAAAAATAATAAAAAATCAATTCATATAAATTATAATTAATAGTAAATTAATTAGTAATATTATATTAATAAAATTCTTGAAGCAGATAAATAAGAAGATTAATAAGTTATTCAATATCAATCTTATAAATATAAATAAAAAGTCTGAATAATCACTAAAAGAAGTAAAAAAATTAAAAATAAAATTAGAAATTTATATTAATAAATAAATATTTTAGTAATAGAAAAAATTAAGTATGATTTATTATTTGATAATTAATAAGTAAAATAATTTAAAGACATTTTGAATTAGAATAATAAACTTTTCAATTTTGAAGTAAAAGAAGAATAAATAATTATTTTAGTTACCTATATATAATAAAAATTAATAACAAAATTAATTAATCTCAAAAAGAGAACTAAAAATATCTGTTCTTGATAATAATAATAAATTTAAATATAAAAAAAAAGAATTAATTGACTAGTCATTATATATAATCTATAAAGAGCAAAATAAGTAACTTATATAAAAATGAAAATTCAGAAAGACTTTATAAAAATTAATAATAAAGTTATTAAATAAGAAAAAAAAAGATTTAATAAGAAAAATTAAAAGATTATGATGCTTGTACTTATAACAAAAGAGAATATAAATATTTTTAATATAAAATAAAATATATACAAATAATTAGAAATATTATTATAACTATTACTTAATATTACTTTAATTATAATAAAATCAGATTTAGATTTAGAATAATAATAATAATTTTATCAAGTTCTAAATAATTATAAAGATTTCTTTGACATAACTCAACTAGATTAAACTAATATATTTCAATATGAAATATATTTAGAGAAAGAAAGACTAATCATATTTTAATTTTATCATTATAAATTACTTATAAAAAATATCTTTCTAAAAGAAGAAATTTAGAAGATGATAAATAATAATATAATTTTTCTTTTAAAAATCTATAATTTGCTCTTATAATAATAATAAGAAAGAAAAATAAAAAATTCTAATTATGTGAAAACTAAAGATATTATCTCAATTAATTATGACTTGTAATAGTCAATTAGAGAATTACAATTAATTGTGATAGCTAATCAAAAAATTATAATCAAATTATGATACTATCTTTAATTTTAATACTAGTTTTATTATTATTTATTATATTAATATATAATAAAATTCAAAATAAATTATAATTATTTTTTAATTATAATATATATCATTAAATATATTTAATTTATTTATCAATATACTTATAAAAGAAGAAATTTTAGTAAAATATTAATTAATATAATCTTAAAGTTTAATACTATTAATAAGAGATTATTTAATAAACTTAAATCAAATTATGAAATATATTCTACTTGTAATTCTATTAAGAATCTTTATAAAGATATAATAAATAAAATAAATTATTTAAATTTATAATTTTAGTATAAGAGAACATACTATAGCTTAAATAATACTAATATAATAGATTTCAAGATTTATAAAAATCTACTATTTAATTTGATATTGAATCAAGATTGATTATAAAAATATAAAGCAAAAATTATCTTTGAATTTTCTTCCAGAATTTATGAATATTATGATAAAATTATAATAGATAATATGAATATTCCATTAATTGATAAAGATTTTAATAAAGCTGGCTCTAGTAAAAATAATCTATATAAGTCTGATTTATCAATGGAGAAGATTACAAATATAATTAAGAAAAATCTTTCAGATGTTAAAGATAATTAATTAGATTCTTCTGATTCTCACAAATTCCAACATTGTTATATCAGTTTACATCAAAAAAAGAAAAGATATGGTGATACCAAGATTATCAAAAGCATTATAATATCTGAATCTGATCCAGTTCAGGATCAGAGAATAAGCATATATATAAGACTGAAGTGATAATAAAGCGTCCCATTCTAAAGTGTAAAGTAAAAGGCAAAGTCTCACAGAGTAAGGATGCTATCGCATCTAATTATCTAGCTTTGTAGTGAAGTTGGTGTCTCTGACATATATTAACGCATCTGATCTTATATATAGTCACAAGGTGAAGCAAATCACATCACGTTATAATGGTGGAGCGATGTCATATGATATATGTTTGAGAAACAACTAAATGTTTTATTATATACTAGAATAACATAATTACAAAGTTTTGGGTGTAACCCGTGATAATGACAAGATCGATATATTCCTTCCCAATCTATTTTTGATTTACCCAACCAGCTGATTTTTCGCATCCGATCCACCATTGGATCCTCGGCCTTCGAACACGCGTCAAATCTATAAAGAGTAAAATGTTAGTATTGCTTGCTTTACATAGATTAACAATAAAAATGAACTACTTACCGATGTTTCCTCGTCTCTTATCACTAACCTTTTCTGGCATCTCGTTTTGACTTTTTTTCGGCTTGGAAAGTCGGATCTTGGGGGGGGGGTTTCAAATCTTGCGCATCGTTCAAGTCTTGATGAGGAATCGTTTCTACGATTGACCCATGTGTATCTCTCTCGATCCCATTCTCGAAATCATCGTAAACAGAACTAAAGTCCTGCTGGTGATGGAAGAAGGTACTGTGGACGAACTTTATTAACTTAATAATAAAGATTATAAAATCCATTGTGATTTCGACGACGGGCCGTCGCTGAAATTTTGGTCATATGGATTCGATCATTACAATTCTCTTAATAAAGGGCAAGTATTTATAAATCCAAATACAAACCTCGTTGGATAAAGCTGAAGCTTGGATCGGTGAAAGCCCAGCACATTCATGCCAAAAAGGAAAGATAATTTCGTTATTAGTAGCAATAAGAATCTAAGATCCCGACAGGCGTGAATATTCATGCTTTGTTCATCCCTACCCCTACACTTCTATCTAATCATAATAATCACATAATGCACCGATATAATATTATTAATAAAGTTTACCCAAATTTCCAGGTTGTATTTTGCCAATATAAATGATCTGTACGATTTGACTGTTTGATCAAAAATCTGAAAAATAGATTTTATAATAATAAGGTTATTTTTTTTCATATCATAATCGAAGAATCAAAAAAATACTCCCCGCAGAAACAGAAAACATTAGCGTCATAAAAATTTTGACACATGACTATAGATTATTTTACTACAGCCATAAGGGTATGTTAAGTATATTATAAAGTCAATGCACGGACAGTGTTGAAGCGTATCCATCCGGTCGACCTCAATCATTCGCACAGGCTCCCGATGCTGGTTATAACGCCTTGCTTATCCAGATGAATAACCTCAGTTTTTTCCCGACCTTCAACTTAATACCTAGCAGACGCTTGCGCAGGGGTTGTGCTTTTCATATTGATATGAAAACATCCGCAGAATACAAGCGAGTAACCTCAGTTTTTTCTGCATGAGAGTAACCCAGTCCGTGCCGTGTTTTAGGCAAAATAGATGAATCAAAATAAAATAATTGATCGCACGTGATTCTTGTAACAAATATAATGACGACACAATTCAAAACTTTATCGAAAAATGACCCATAGTAAAACGCGTCGAGAGGAGCAAAGAAGTTATTTGTTGAATCACTCAGATCCTCGTCCGTAGTTCAAATGCTCACCACGAGTACGGATTACGGCTAAACCAGGTTTTGCAAAAAGCGCCAGATTCTAAGAAGTTATTAAATCTGAGAAGAAAATGGGATAATGACGAATATAAGGATGATTGGGCATGTTATAAAGATTCGCTAGAAGATAGAAAAGCCAATGTACGTAGTTGTTTTTTTTTTACTTGAGCTGATTAAACTGTTATAAAAGCAAAAATCTTTGAATATTAGCGGAAAGTAAAAAAACGAAAACGTGAAGCCCATATTTCTTTTCATGAGCAATTAGACGACGGACTAGATAGTAAATCGGTAAGTTAGTTATTATTTATTTATTTCTATGAAATAATGCTAATAATAATATTTTCATTGGCTCAGAGACAGACCGGGAACACAACCAGCGACAATGATCGTGAACTCGTTAATAATGATGATACTTCTTTTGTGACTCAAACTGAAAGCTCCTCTAGTGATAACGATCACGATGACGATAACGAAGGGAATAATCGTGACGATAATTCCAATATTTCTTTGGTAGCTCAGACACAAACTGAAACCACAACCACTGATAACTATGATGATAGCAAAAAGTTCGTGTCTGAGCTAGCACCGCAGATTGAAATCGTGTTGGGAGACTTTATAAGTAACGAAGAGAGGTACTATAATTATTTATGCTAATATCTACGAAACAATAATTCTCACAATCGTTCAAATAGGTCGAATGATGAATTAGATGCGTACGTTAATGAAACCATCCGGGATGGAAATAAATGGATTGTGTGCGACACCGATGTACGTGACCTCTTGGTAAAATGGAAACAGGCGAAACCGCGACCACGTACTGAGTAAGTAATTTTGTAACAACGCTTTTCTATTCGGCACGTGATAAATCCGAAACACACATAATGTATTATTGTTATCGAAAATTTTAGTCTGGCTTTTTATGATATCATCGACATCACTCCGGGTTCAAATAGTGATTTTGTTCAATCACTACCAGATGATGCAGTGCAAGATATGAAACAGTCAAAAACGTTTCCCACGCCGAATGTGGATAATGTGGATGAAATGAAAAACTATATTATTGATTTTATTAAGGTATCATTGTTTTCGTTATTTTTAATGCAAATATTTTGTTGCTTTACACTTAAAGTCTCATTATTTAGACAAATGAATTCCGTAATTTCGTGGACGAGAGTTATTTGAAAACACGAGCCAATAATAAAACAAAATTCGTATGGGACTATCTGAACATTCTGTAAGAATCAAGGATCATTTTAATAAATATGTTTCTTCGACTTTTCTCATGCTCAATTTTTTTCTTAGCGTCGAGTCGTTTGAACGAGACAACGACCTCACAGATTACAATTTGTCCGAATTTGGATATCGCGAAATATTTTTTACCCCTTTGATCCGTAGTCTTTTTCGTGGCACACACCGGGAGATGAATATTTATTTGTAGGTATATTGCGTTTTAAATTTTTTGATATCATTTTTTTTCAACAAAATTGTAATGTACCGGATGTACCTTCACCTAGCGGTGAGAAATATTTGTTTGCTTCAACAGAAGACCGTAATTTTGGCCGCAAAATCGATATTATATGGTCTATGAAGCTAACCGATCTGGAATTCTCTATTGGAGAAATCAGTGGCCCACCGAACCAACTCGATCATTCACATTTCTTTAACGATAAGATTAAAATTGCGAAAATGTTAAAAGTTATTATAAATAGGATTGTGAAGAAGTATGGTGGAACGGGCATGGATTTGAGTTTAGTAAAGTTGTATGGCCTACATGTGTATTGTAAGTATTGCTAACTTTGAAAATTGTCAATATTATATATAAAACTGACATTCTCCTCTTACAGATAATGAAGTAATTGTGTACGAGATGTCGATTCCGTTTCGCGGATTGTACATTTTTTGTGAAGTTATGCGATCGAATGAAGTTGAGATTGGTTTGATATTACAATCTGTGTCGGTGTTCCTTAAATTCAAGGTTTGTTTTTACTGACGCACGCACGTTTATTAATTATAAATAAAGGGATCTTCTGCCTTTTTACAAACTTTCAATTGTTGTCATTAGGAATTGCTTGAAAAAAGTTTGGCCGACCTGAGAAAATATATTCAGGATGCGTGTACCCGTACACCCGATAATAATGAAAATGCACACCTGTTCATTACACTAACTGATTTGACGCCCGAAAAAAACAAAGTACAACCAGTAGACGGAAAAAAAAGAAAGTGACCTTGACATTCTGTCAAAATTTTTTTAATAAATCATTTAATGAGAACGTTTTCTAATACTGCATAAGTAATTTAAATATGTAATGACATTGTCAAATTGTAATGCGATCATATAAACGTTTTGGTATCTTGTTTATTATATAACTATTAAACTATTGATATTTACATAGTATGCATCAAAATAACGATAAAGATCGTGAAAATGGTTATATATTCGCTCCTTTCAATTATAAATGCAATCATGATTCGTGGTTAATTTTAACCAAGTATCGTAATACTTCTATCTATAAATATATTTTTTTTGACGACAGGCTGTCGCCGAAATTTTGATACTTTAGTTATACATTTTAAACTACTACTAAAACATGCAATCCGAGGTTGATTTACTAAAACAACGAATTTCTGAACTTGAAGCCGAAAAGGCTGAGTTCGAAGCCAAGAATGCCGAGCTTTTAAAACAGGTTATGGAAGAGAATGTCAGGCGAGAAGCTGAGAATGTTGAGCTTAAAGATAGAATCACGAAATTGGAACAGAAACAGATCCAGATTATTACTAATGAACAGGAAGCATCTCCTACAAAAGATATTTCGCCACATATCGAGAGCCATTCTTATGAGGAGAAAGGTATTACCCTCGATTCCTTGCCTGAAATAGAATATAGCTCAACCCAATCTGAATCTTCAACGGAGCCTGAAACATCTACAATTTCTTTACCATAGGATATTATCCATGACGATTCAGCCGAGATCCTTGGTTTTGTAGAAACGTTACATAAGGAAAGGATTAGTAGCGAGATAAGAGAAAGGAACCGGGAAAAAAAACTTCAAGAATCTCATAATAACTTAACTCCTCCGATACAATCCGAGGCATCAACTGTGTCAACACCTGAATCTCTGGACTCGAAAACTGTGAAAAAGCTTTGGGATCAGAATCAAAATAAAAGCCTGGACAAAACATCCCAATCGCACAAGAAAAGGGAACAGAGAATATCGGCATTATTCAAATCATGTGACTGAAATTTCAGCGACGGCCCGTCATCAAAATTCTCATTACTCGATTTAGCTCAATTATTTGATAAAGCAACAAATGCTGAATATTATGCTACAAAAGCTAACCAGGAAAAAACCTTATGCTGGATTAAATATGGAAAAGAATTCGTAATTCAATATAATGATCTTATAAAAAACAGTAATAGCAAAATTGGTGAGAAAAAGGCAAAAGGTATAACTTATGATAAAATATTAGAGCACCTTACTATTATCTGTGAAAAAAGATCCAAAGAAATGGAATTACAGCCTTCAGAAATCTCGCATAAAACTTTGTGTAGAAAAATCCAAAGGGCTATAAAGACTTATAAATTATTCGAAAAAATAGGCATTGATAAAATTAAGTATCTTAAAGCATACAGTGCAAATTCTATTTCAGAATTGATAAATAATCAAATCCAAAAGATTATCAATAATATTTTTAATTATAAGGAGTCTAATATAGAAAATTATATAAGTAAAATTTTGATGAAGATCTATCATCAAAATCATATAATCAAAATTGTAAGTACTTTACCGAAAACTAAGATAAGTATATTTTCTGAGAAGTTATTACCAGAAAAATCATCAAAAATGATTTTAGAGGAATCAATCAAGATAAGTGTATCATCCAATCTAACTCATGATCATATTTACTTTCATAATAAGATATTATTACAATATTTTAAATTATGTCCAGTATATAAACTAATTTATGAAGATGAAAAAAGTGTAAAAGATAGATACAAAGCTAGAATCTATTTTATTATATGTGAAAAGTATAAAATCAAAATAACATAAGTTGATAATTTTTATGAATATTGATTGAGTTTGACCTATTTTTTTATATTATTTTAAAGCTTAAGATTTTAGTTTTTTAAAGAGTTATTAAATATTAAAATTAGATATCTGTATATTGTATAAATAATAATGTAACTCATCTCTTTATTTATGTTAATCATTCTCAATTTCAAATTTTTATTTAGTGAGTATATATAATGGCAATCAAAAATAATGCAACGCTTAAATTTTTTACTAATTATAATTAGTAAAATACATATTTTTTCTTATATATAAAAGTTTTTAATTTTACTAACAAATATTTTTTATTTTTAGCTCAAAAAATAGCTAAAGTTCTCTAGTTTAACATATATTTTTTTCAGAATTTTCAGATTTTTTTACTGGCAACTTGTTCTAATTGCATATAAAGTTAATTAATTTTTACTAATTATTAATTAATAAAAATTAATTAATTTCATATGTAATTAAAACAAGTTATCAGTAAAAAATCCAAAAATTCTGAAAAAAATAGATATTAAATTAGAGAACTTTAGCTATTTTTTAAGCTAAAAATAAAAAATATTTATTAGTAAAATTAAAACTTTTATATATAAGGAAAAATATATATTTTACTAATTATAATTAATAAAAAATTTAAGCATTGCATTATTTTTGATTGCCATTGTATATATATATATATATATTATACTTATATATATATTTTTAAAATATTAAAATATTAAAAAGTTAAAATTTAAAAATATTAGAATTTTAAAATAGATTTTTTCTATTTATATTAAATAAACTATTAATATAACTTAATAATACTTATTATTATTAAAATTTAAAAATTATATTAGATATTAATTATTATTTTATTAAGAATTATATAAATAATAATTAAATAGTATAGATAATACTAATATTTATTAATATAAAAATAATATAAATTATTAATTAATATACTACCTGGATAAAAGTATCACATATCCAAAATTTATTAATTACATAAAATTATACATAATAATTATATCTCAAATTTTAACATTTTATACTTTAACTAATGAATTAACTATATAAATCAATATTTAGTAGGCTAGTCATCACTTGTAATAACTACTTCTATTCTCTATGACATACTTTCTATCAAGCTGATTATTTGATTTATCAAAATTTTACTTCATTCTTCCTGTAAGGCAGTTTCTAATTCTGTAATATTTTTTATTACTTATGGTTGATTTCTTATTCTTCTTTTCAGCTCTGACCATAAATGCTCAATTAGATTTAAGTCAGAATACTGACTTGGCCAATCTGGTAAAATATTAATTTTGTTTGTAAGCATTCACTGCTTAACATTCTTAGCAGTATGGACTGGAGCATTATCATCCTAAAACAGATATCTCTTACCATTAAATTCCTTATTTATCAAAGGTAATAAATGCTTTTCTAGTATCTATATATAATCCAATCTATTCATTTTATCCTCCACCTTTACTAATAGATCTAATTCTTTATCCAAAAAATATTCCCATACCATTAGTCCTTTATCACCAAATTTTACAGTTAGAATCATATTTGCTAATTAAATCTAGTGTCTGGAGTTTTTCAAACATGGCCTGATCTATCATTATCAAATATTGTAAATCTACTCTCATCACTTCATATAACAGACTTCCATTTTTGAATAGTTCAGTTTCTTTTTTGAATATATCATCTTAGATGCTATTCTCTTTATTGATCTCTAAGGAGAGATTTTCAAGTTGGTATATAAGAAAAAATTTTCATTTTATGCAAATTTCTTCTAATTATTTTGGTAAAAACTTTGATATTGATTTTTTTAATAAATTTTTTTTTGATTTGTTTAGCAGAATTTTTATTATTATTCTTAATAATAGTTTTTAGTATTTTTTGACTTTTGCATGTCAATAACTTTGGATATCAGTTCAGAAATAAGTAGCAAAATTATTTTTATTAATATACTTTTTGATAGTATAAGAGATAGTTGTTCTATAAACTTTGAGAATTTTACTGATTTTAGATATAGGTTAGTTATTCTTGTAAAGACTAATAATTTTATCATATTGACTTTTAGTTAAGTGATATATTTTAAGAATCAGAGATGCTAGAAGATATTGAATGTTTTTATTTATATATTTTTATATTTGTTTACAAATAACATGAAAACTATATACATGTTTGGTTAAAAGTAAGACTATAACAGATTAAAATTTGAGATATAATTATTATGTACAATTTTATGCAATTAATAAA
>CAJVPS010003465.1:0-10204 GCA_910591765.1 Ambispora leptoticha
AATTTTTATATTTAAATAAATTCCAATATCTAATAACTTAATTAAATAAGACAGAATTAAAATTTTATTTTGAAAAATAATCTATTAATATTTATCTGATATACCAATCTTTTTATATCAGATCATATTAATATAATAAATTAATAAAATAATATAACTAAATAAAAAAATTATTTATGTAACAAGAATTTGAATTATAATATCTTTCTGACAAATTATATTTAGAAGAATTATTAAGTTAATTGCTTTATAATGCATGTTGATTTATATATCTAAGTTTCATGTAATTGTATATAATTTTATAATATTATTATTAATCCAGAAGTTAATATAACTTTGTATTATATCAGATATAACCATCAGATTTTTTTTCTTAAATTAATTTGTATTGTATTTCTTGTATTGATATTTTTCATTCTATAATTAATTTTCAATTCTTTGTTTTCATTATTATTAACTTATTGTTATATCATATTATATAGATAAGTATTATGCTATTTTTCTATTCTATTTTTCTTATTTTCTTTGCTAGATTATACTTCTGAATTGCGTATTTTATCATTGGTAATAGTGCAGTTTTTTGCCAAATTTGTGAGAGTGTTGGAGTAGATTTTGTTTGTCTTCTTCTTGTCTTTCCTGCTGTATATGAGTTTCTGTTCTGATTTAATGCTGTTTAATTGGAATTGATAGCGATGTTTTTCATAATTTCACATTCTTTATTCCACACAAAGTATGCATGGCAAATAATTGACAACTGATATATCCGCAACAACACATAGAGCGCGTAAACCGAATGATGAAGTTTTTCATCATATTTTATCTACTGCGCCACCAACTAGGTCCATTTGATGACAATAAAGATGAAAAACGCATATCCTAAAGCTTTGCATATTTTCGACAATAAACATAATGTTGACTCTGAGTATGAGAAATTTCTTAAGAACATTCCGAATTGAAAAGAAGTGATGAAACTTCATAGTACCCATACCTCGAAGAATACGCTAAAGAGAGGGACCCGAAACAAATCAAGCAAAATATTTAATTGAATGGTACCTTCTCGATGGACAAGGTGTGCTTCGGGGTGAGCGTGATGTATGAAATATTTATCTGATGATACGCCAGCTGGTCCTTATACTGCTGCAGCACAATATTTATACGCGCGGGCGCGTTTGAAGGATCAATGTATAATAGGAAGAATAGACTTGAATATTTAGAAAAAACCGTAAAAGCACGTGATAAAAATGCATTGGTATGCTGATATTTTACTAAATGGGGAACATGATGTACCAATCGATATTAAGGGTGCCGAAGATATTATAAAGAGTCTAAAAGCCACGGTCACCCAGATGCAGAAGTTGCATTAAAGAAACTAAAAGCCATGAATTAAAGCGGTTAAATAATATAAAAATGTGAATACATATAAATGTATTTTTTGTATTTCATTTTGTACATATCGATACAAAACATATGATTTGCATAAGACTTAAATTTCTATTGTTACTCTATAAGGACATTTTTAACCTCTAAATTAAACTGTTCACATAATAAGTGTATCAAGTAGCACACAAATAGAATTTACTGCCTGCATAAAAAATGATTTCCGATTAAACTGGTTATAATATCAAATTATTAGCATCAATAGAACATGATGAATAAAAACACGCGAGCGAGTCAAATGAGTGAAATTTGTTACCCAATCTTATTGTAGTTATTTCCAGAGTAACGCGTATCTGGCTGTTGAAGCACAATCTTCAATTCATTCTCGGAATCTTTAAGTTCAACAGTGAACTTTGGGATTATTTTCTGCTTATCTGTCCATTTTATCCAGTGAGAGAATAGACGCGCTACTGATCACGATAAAATTCATCGACTGCTTGAAAGTACTTGAGGAAATTATCATACTTCATAAAGAACGAACTGTCGTCTTCAAAAGAATAATTTAAAATTTTGAGGTATTCTGGTTTTCATTCTGCGCCATGATCTTTCTAACGACCTATTGAGAAACTTAAAATGTCTATAGTGATTTTCTAATAAAAATAATAATTTGCAAAGCTTGATTTTCTAAATTATTTACCTTTCCACTCGAACTGACCCCACGGGTTCCTGATTTCAAGTAATCTAAAATTGTCAAGCTTAACCAAATTACATTGTGGGAAGTGCGCACATTCAAATACCACATCGGTGTTTGGTTTACGCAATGTACTCCAGAACTTATCCTTGTCTTCGATGGGATGACTCCAATATGAAGCAGAAATGTCCCACTCAAGTCTTCGAGCGCTGTTTTAGAATATACTGATTAATTATTCTATATATTTTGAATTTAGCATATAAAAAATGCAATCACCTTCTCCAGGCCAACCACCATCAATGTTTTCATGATTACCATTGGCTTTTGCGTAAACTTTTTCTAATAATGAGACCCATGTTTCATTTTTATCTATAAATAAAAAAATTGGTATGGTGCAAGCGGTCTATAGTCAACAAATAGCTGCGCCACCGCTGAAATTTTGTCATGCGTGTAATACATGAATCACGTGATTATAAACCAATAAAAATGGTTTACGTATTACAAACGAAATTCGCTGCATTACAGCAACAAGCGAAAAATAATAATTTCAATAGAAATGTCTCAGTTGGTATGAGTGATGATGGTATTACCACAGGTGAGAATAGTGAAATAAAACTTGAACTCAGCATAAATACAGTGCTTGAGTACATACAACGAGTTAATTACAAGTTGCCATGTGAATCTTAAATAATAAACTAAAATTACTTGAGAAAATTTTCTTTATAAGTAATGTCAAAATGAAACAAACGTGCCAGACTTTGCTCAGTGATCATAAAAAAGTGCTGGATGATAATTCAAAAAATAAAAAATTTATAGTTACTGAGTATGTTAAGTCTTTGAATAATGATCATAATGACAAACTCTTTGATACTGAACTAATCTTTGTTGTCAAAGATAAAAATATATTCTTGGAGGATGATCAATTTATAAAAGAATTGAAAGAAGTAAAATTAAATATGTTAAAAAAACTTATCAAAGCAGCAAGACAATCAGATATATGAATAATGAAGAAATAAAAATAATTTTATATAAGCTTAGCTGAATTAATATTGCATAATAAGGGAGTAATATAAAGAAAGATAGCAAGAAAATTACAAATTGATTATCTAGTGAAATCTTTGCTAATAAGATAGCTAATTTCAAAAATAATAAGATAATAATTATAAGTTTTTATTTAATAAGATTATTAATTCTAATAATAATAATAATAAGTTTATTTTGATATTACTTAAAAAAAAGTTTAATATTATATAACTTCATATAATAAATCAGTTTTTTTATTTTATTTAGAATTAGAGTTTTTCTAAGCTATTAATTAGTAAACTTCTGGCTTATAGTATTAATAAAGATTTATAATATATATAAATTATTTATTTATAGACAAATTAATAATTAAATAAAAATAAACTTCTTATATTATATTATAATTATCATCTAAAAATTAAATTACTTCTACTTTATGAAGATTTTAAATTATATATTCTTAAATATTTATATATAAATAAATTTATAATAAATATTTATCAATTCATAAAGATAAGATTATATTTACTTTTGAAATCAAGATTAAAAAAATAATTTCTAAAATAATTACTTAAACATAATTATATTATCTTAATTAGAATTATAAAAACTATTTAAAAAATATTTATTTTAATAATTATAAGTATAATAATATAATAGTTTATTAAAAGTAGTTTTTAAAATAAAAAATTAATCAATAATTTTAAATTATAATGTATAAGAAAAATAATATAAAGCAAATTATTTTACTAATACTCTCATCTTATATTTTTAAGATTATCTTAATTATTTATATTAAATTAATTTTTTAAATTAACAATAATATTATTAAGTTCAGAAGTTTTAAAAGTAAAAATAAAATTTAATATAAGTTATAAGATCTTAATATTTGTATAAACAAGCTTATTTATAAATTAATTAGATATTTTTATTTTTTAGAAAAAGAATTAAGTTATAAATAATTTATTTTCTAATAATAAATCATTTTTATATATTAAGATATATATTATTATGTATTTAAATTTTAATCAAGATAAGTGATAAATAAATTAAGAACTTATTATACTTTTTATATTTAATAATAATAATAATTATAATATATATAGTTAAATTTCTTTATAATTAAATTTTTTAATAATTATCTTTTTTTTATAATTATTTTTTTTAAGTTTTTTAATTATTAATTAACTATAATTAAAAAATCTTTATATAATTATATTTCTTTTTAATTATTTAATTTACTTTTTTAAGTATAATAATTATAAAAGATTTAATTATATATTAATAATATTTTGATAATTTTATAAATAAATTTAAAAATTAATAATAAACAATTACTTCTTTATAATAATAAAATATTTAATAGTTTTTCTCATATTATAATATTTATAAATACTAATAATATAATAAAGTTTAATAAATTCTTAAAGAATATAACTTATAAATATAAAAATTAATAAAGTAATATGATATATACAAGTTATATATTTTTAATCTAATAAAATTATAATATTATATAGTTTATATTTTTATTTAATAATTTAATTTTATATTATAAAAAACTATTTGTAAGAAATTATTAAAATAATTAGTTATATATATATTTTTTATTTAAAATTTTACTATAAACTTAATTTTATCAAATTATTTTAGAAAATATAAAATAATATTTATATTTATATTATGATTATACTTTTAAAAGTTTTAAAAAAAATATTTTATATATATTAGAATTTATTATTATAATTAGAATTTATTAATTTATATATTATTTAATTTAATATATAAGTATATAAATAAGATTTTTTAGAAAAGATTATATTTTATTATAATTATTATTTAATAAGAAATTTTGAATTTAAAATTAACTTATTTAGTAAAAAACTATCTAAGTATATTATAATTTATAATAATTTTAAAAAGAAATTCAAGAAGATAATATTGAAATTAATCTAATAGTTCCAATTATAGCTAAAATCACTTTTTTAATAATATTATTATTACTATAGTAACATAAAATTTTTTAATTTCATAATATTTTCTTGATTATATAAAATCCTATTTTTCTATAATTTTATATTTATCTTATAAATATTTCTATTTTTATATTATATATTTATTTTTATTATTATATTTATTATTATATTTCTATTTTTAAATATTATATCTTATTTCTTTTTATTCAAGATCTATATTTTTGAATTATTTGTAATATAATTTTTATATATATAGTAAAATAGTATATTGAAAGATTATTTTTAATTTTTGGTGAAATAATGATATTTAGAGTAAAGATCACAAATATTCATAAATATTAATATTTTAAAGATTACAAATATCTATATATATTTATAAATATTTATACATATTTATAAATATCAATATTTTAAATATCTTTTAATATCTTTCAATATTTATATTTCTAATATTAATATTTAAACTATAGTACTTTAATTATATAATTCTTTATAATAATAATATGTATATTTAGATAGTATTAACTAATAATATTATAATAGTTTATATATTCAAAAAATGTATTTTAGCTTGAAATAAATAGTTTTGAATTGAATTATTTAGAAAATATAATTAAAAAAACTTATTATTATAATAATAATAATCTTTTTATAAGTTTTCTTTTCTAATTATACTAATATTTTTTTTCATTTAATTTTATTTCTTTAACTATACAAAATTAATTTTGATTTTGAATTATAACATTATATTGATTTTTGATTTTTAATATTATTTTAAGAGTAAAAGATCTTTATTATAAATAAGTCATATTTTTTATTTTATTTATTTTTAAGAGTAAAAAACCTCTATTATAAATAAGTTATACTCTTTTTATTTAGTTATTTAGTTTAGTTTTTATCTTTTATTAATCATAATTTTCTTTGATTAATAGTAGTTTTATTATTTAATTAACTTAAATCCTAAATTATATTAATTATTAATAACTTTACTAATCAATTTTTATAATTTTTTGATTTATTTATTTTTTTTATTATTTATTTTACTCTTTATAAAGACAATATCCATAGATATTAAGACAGATCTTAGAAATCTTTATCATTATTAAAAGTATAATCTAATTTTTTTTTCTTTATCTTTTAATTAATTTAGTCTCTTTTAACTCTATATTTTTAAGATAAATTCAAGTAAAAATCTACTTATTAATTCATTATGACATATTTTTGGTATTTCCTTTATAAAAATAAATCTCTCAGAGATCTCTTATTATTTGAACTCTTTTTATACTCTTTTATATTCTTTCTCTTATTATTCATAATTAATAAATATTTGAGTCTTGAATTTTTATAACTAATTATTATTTTTTTATTAGATTACCTATTAATTATTACTTGAAAGTATATTAAATCTCTAATTACTCTATTAAAATACTCTTTTAATACTTTTACTTCTATTATCATTCTCTTTAATTTGACTTTTCTTTATAATTTTAAATATTTTGCTTGTTTATAGAAAGTATTAGAATAATATTAGTAAATCAAATTATATATTTATTATTTCATAAATTAATTTAACTTGAACTAAGTAAAATATATATCATTCATCTTAGATAAAAAAAAATATAATTAGTTAATATATTTATCTTTAAGTATATTAATACTTAAGAAGAATAACTTGATTTAATTGAATAATTTTACCAAAGATTTATTTATTAATATTTTATTTTACAAACTTAGACAAGAATCTCATCTAATAATAGTGATATTAATAAATACTATTTTGAAATCAAGAATTTAGAAGATATATTTACTTCTTCAATATAATTTATAATAACTTCAGAATCAGAAGAAAATAGTAATTATTACTTTTTAAAAGAAAATACTTAAACAAACTCAGAAAATAATAATCCAGAAACTAAAGAAGATAATTAAATAATATAAAATAATAATAATAATTTAGATAACTTAATTGCAGTTATTAGAGCTCTTACTAATTATATAGCTAACCAGAATATCTGGCCTATAAAAAAATTATTATCCCTATTAGAAAATATTAAGAAAATAATCAAGATCTAACTAAATAACTCAAAAACTTTAATATTACTATATAAGCTAATAGAATTATAAATACATAAAAGATATAATTAGTTAAAAGATATCTAAAAAATACTATTTATAATGAAAAAAGTAGAGATAATATCATTAGATTAATAGCCTAAAATAATAATTAAGATTAGTTATATAGTTTCAGTTATCAATTTACTACTCATTTCTAAACTAGAGAAGAATTAACTAATAGCAAGATGAGATTGAAATCTTATAACAAACTAATAATATGAAATAATACATAGATAAATTCATTAATCTACTTCATAAAATAGATTTTAATAATAAATATTCAGAAGAATATAAAATTCAAAAAGAGAATTCAAACTGGAAATTAGAAAATAGATATAGATCTTAATTAATAAAACTTTTCTTAATATGATTCAAATAGTTAAGAATATGAAAAAAGCAAATGCAGATATTCTAACCTATAAATATTATCAGTTTCAAATCTAATACTAAATACTATTTTGATAGTACTTCAAGATCTCAATTAGTAAATAAAAAGTATTAAAATTAATAAAGAATCAAATTATAATAGAAATAACTTTAATTATCAATCTAATAATCAAAATACTAAATCAATTTCTATTTATTATAACTGTAATAAGTCAGGTTATATCTATTCTAACTATTCTTAGCTATAATCATATAGAAATAATCAAAATAATTTTGGAAATAATTATCAGAGAACAAATAAAAATAATCAGTAATAAAATAATATATTATCAAATCAGATAAATACTAGCAATAATCAAAATACTAATAATAATCAAAACATATTATTAGCTCAAATACAAACTCTTACTAATAGTATTCAGATATTATCTGCCAAATCAGATAATGTAAATTTATTACTTAATATATATGAATACTTGACTACTAAAAGAAAGACTAGAAATTCCAGAACTATTTCTTATAGAACTAGATCTATAGATTAATTCTGTAAAGAAACTATTAAAGAAAATAAGAAACTAAATAATAATGAAGAAGATAAATAAGAAGATATCTCTAAAGTTATTCTTGATTAGAATATGAATAATACTAGACTATCTAAATACTTGAAAAAAAACTCATCAAGAATACTATTCACAAAAAGAAAAGTAAAATTATCTTACTTATACTTATTATTATAGCTAAATTCTATGATATTCTAGAAGATTTAGCTCAATAAAAAGTAAATATAATTATTATCCAACTTATTTAAAACTTATCTTTATAAAAAATTCAATTATCAAAAGAAATATGCCAAGTTACAGTACTCAAATCTAAAAAAAAGAAAAGTATTACTTGAATAAAAACTTAAAATCATATTTGTCTGATGTAAAGTAAAAGTTAGAAAGAATATTATTAATCTAATTATTAATATTAATAGCTTTAAATATATCATTATACATAACTTTATTAAAGATATGAGATTAAAAATATAATATAATTTAAATATATTTATATCTAATATAAATAGAGTATCTAAATAATCTCTTGAAGCTATTAATAATTTACTTTTAAATATTGATAGAATTATAATTTCTATTGAAGTAGATATTACTAAAGCCAAAACATATTTAATAATTGTTAGAATAAACTTTTTGAACAAAATTAAAGCTAATATTGATATCAGAAAAGAACTTCTCATCTTTAAATATAATAGTTAAAAAGAAAAGGCATCAATTAAATTTTTTCATAATAATAAAAAAGAACTAATACTTGATGAAACAAGTTTTGAAAAAGATGAATCAGAAGAAGACTCTGAAAATAAATTTGAAAAATAATATTTAGAAAAGAATACATTTCTTATATAATAATATAATAATTAAAATATTATAATCTTTAGATAACAAGAAATTCAAGATGATGATAGTATTAAAATTCTTATCAAAAAAGTTTGAACTTCTATTGAAACTTCTAATTGAAATCTAAGAGATATTGATTTTGAAAAGATATCTTTTTAAATTCTTTAAAGTATCAAGAAAATATATGAAGTACAAGTCTATCAAAAAGAAATATATCTAAAAAGATTATAAATGACTTGATAAAAAGTTTATATAAAAATATAATTAGAATAACTAATAGTAATTTAATTAATAAGAATCAAATAGTTATTATTAGTACTATAAAAATCTTTTTATATCTAATCATTAATATTATTAATACTATAATAATCTTGTTAACTGGATAGCTATCAAAGTTTATAAATTCTTCTATACTAAATTCAAAACAAATAAAGATTGAATTAACAAAGTTAAATAAGAATTCTTTATTAATAAAAAAGTAAAAAGAAGTTTTAACTTATATTAATTTACTTCATAACAGATTTATTCTAACTCTCAGATTAAAAGAAATAGAGAATATAAAAAATATATAGATTGATATTATATTAGAATCTATTTCAAAATAAATAAAGAAAAAGTAACTGCATATAATAACTATATCAGAGAAAAATAATTAAATCTTCTTATTTACTCTTAATATAATAAATATAATGAATCAAGAAATATATTTATCACTGAAAGTTATGAGAAAAAATACTTTTATACTTATGAATATTAATATATTTATTAGTTTAATTATAAAAAATAGAAAAAGAATATCAAAATAATTGATAAGCTCAGAAAATAAGAAATACTATTAAAAATTTATGATAAATATAATAAAATTAGCTAAGTAATCTTATCTTACTTTATTTATAAAGATAATTTTATTTATAAAATCATCTATAAGAATTTTGTAAAAGTCTCTATTACTAAAATATTTTAATATATCTATTAATAACTTAGTTTTAATTAGAAATAATAACTTGCTTATTTAGATTATATTAATATAAAACTTTATTAAAAATATTTAATTTCATATGATAATGATAAATATAATAATTATATATAATTTAAATCTTTAACTAAATTAGATAAAGAAAAATATTTTATAATTTTGGAATTGATTCAAAAAAAAGTAGTAACTAATAAAATAAATAATAAATGAAATAATAAAAATAAGTTAAAAGAGATTTCTGAATGATTAAAATTCATAGAGGAGA
>CAJVPS010003466.1:0-10200 GCA_910591765.1 Ambispora leptoticha
ATATTTTACTTAATTTAATTAAAAACAAGTAAAATTTAAAAAGAATAATTACAAGAAATATTAAATATATAATAATAAAGAATTTAAAATTAGCAAAACATTAAGTTATTCAAAGCTAAAGTGAAAAAAGAAAAAAACTAATAATAGTTAATTAGAATATTATTAATTTAATAAAACTATAAATTAAATATGATACACATAGTTAAATTAATAAAAGAATAAGACTAAATATAGATAATAATATAAGAATTAATTATAAATAAGATTAATTAATATAAATTATTTATTTACTCAATTTAGTAGTAATTAGTAATTACTACATCATGTACTATAGCTGTATTATATATTATACCATATCTATTGTATCACACAAATAAGTGATTAGTCATAATATGTTAGAAATATTATAGATAATATGCTTTATATTATATTTATTGATTTTATTTTGCTCATTACTTTCCATGATATCATCAAATAATTATAACTGATACTAAATAAATAATTTTCTATATTGTACTTTAAAATTATAGATAATTTTAACATCAGCTAACTGCAATATTAAAGTAGTATTAGAAGGTAAAAACTTAATAGTTATATTAGTTAACTTATTTTCAGAAATAATTTTATGTATAATTACATTATCTAAGAGAAAAATAATATATCAGTCCAGGTATTTTATCCATTAATTAAACTATCTTAACCAATTATTAAATATAGATAACTATTTTGAAATTGATTTATAGTAATGCTATGCATGTATTATTGATAAACTTACTTGTATATGTGCTTTACTATTCTAATAATATTGTATTAGAAGTAAGACTTTATTCATATGATAGAGAGAAAAAGAAGTTTGATATTTATATATAAATACTGATAGTAACTTATCAGTACCAGAAGTATTTATTATTAATAGAATGGAAACTTTACTTTTATTTTTTTTATAACTATTAATCTCATGATTAAATAAAGTTCTTGAAAATTTTATAATTTAAAAAAGTCTTGTCTTATCAGCATTATATATATTATCTAGATTATATGATACCAATTTAGTATGGAGATATGTTCTTTTATTATTGATAAATTCTGCAAAGGGTACATTAGCCAATTCACTATATTATATATTATTATGCAAATTATACTATTTTTTATATTTGATCAATCAACTATCACTTCTTTTAAAATCCTTTATCCCTAAATGATTTGTATAAATATGAGCTTTAGTAATGATAGCTTCTCTTATTAATAAAAAATTATTTTTAATTATCATCATCATCTATAATTATAATACTTATTTTAAGTTTGGCCATTTTGGAGATTTATTTTTCAGATAGTATATAGATATCTCATTAATATTAATAACCAATTATTTTTTTAACTGAAAAATAATATCTTGTATTATTAATTTTTTTATTTCATACTTATTTATTATATTATGATAGGATATATTAGGATTATTTCTTTAATTTTAATATATTTCTTTCTTTTATATGACAATTAAATAAATATATAATTTGAAATATTTTTTAACAATATTACTTCTGTGATAATTCATTAAACTTATTTGTAATTTAAATGGTTAGATTTTATTAAGAGTTCAAATTAAAGAGAATGAATTTAAATAAGCATCTGAATTAATATTAGAATAATTTTATTATATTAGAAATTCTAGTTTATCATATATAGGAATGATAGTTAATAGCCAAATTAAAGCTGTCTTTTATAGTACTTAATTTATATAGTTAATCTGTGATAGTTATCTGAACTGAATTATCATAATATTATAAGTATCAGATGAATAAAAGGAAGAAATTAGATATAAAAAAAAGAGTCTAACATTAAATATCTGGATTATCAGAAATTTGAATTAAAGAGAAATGAATTAATAGAAGTTAATTATATATATATTAATATCTTTTTAATTATTAATTTTATATTTGTAATTTGATTTGTTATTTTTTTGATATTATTTAATTCTATCTAGAATTTAATCTAATGAAATTTGATTTAGTTCAATTAATATTTTTTTTATTTAATTATTAGATAATGAATCTTTAAGTATTGTGATAAGTATTAATTTTTTTACTTGTATTATTTCTCTTTTGATATGCTTTTGTTATATTATAGTAGATATTATTAAATTTAATTTATTTGATTTATCAAGTTTTTGTATATTGATCATTTAAATTATATTAATTAATAAATTATCTTTTTTTATAGTTATATCAGATTTTATTTTCTTGACTTTATGAATATTAGCATATGGATATTATATAATATTTCTTGCTTATTAATCTTTAATATTATATAATTATGTTTTATAAATATCTTATTTCAAAATTAAGTTAAGTTATTGAATTCTTATATTATAAAAATGAAAAATTCTTGTAATTCTATTAGAATTTATTTCTTTTATATCTTCAAATAATAAATATTTATAGAAATTATCAAGTAAAAATATATTAATAATTTATTGTGTAAGAGATCAAAATACTTCTTTTTTATTATTTATTATATGATCATTTTAATTAATAATAAGATTACTTGAAAATTCTGAAATTAACATATTTAATTGATCTTTTTCTATTTGAGCAGATTAAATTTATAACATAAGATTTTTCTAATCAATAGGATTTTCTTTAATGATTTATTTTACAAATTTTATATCAAATATTTTTAATACTTTATTAAAAGCTAAATATTTATTTTTTTTATTAAATTAACAAAATAAACTTGTTGAAGAAGTTATTTTAAAGAAAAATTATTATTTACAAATATCAAAAAATAAATTACTGATCATGTATAATTAAATTTTCCTATAACAAAAAAAAAAGAAAAAATACAACAAGATTCTTAAATTATATCTTAAAATTTTTATGTTAAATTCTAATTTTATGACCTTTCCAAAAATCTGTCTAATAATAATAAAGGTATCATACTTTTACAACTTTATTTATTTTATTAAGAATATTAATTGTTATTAATTTATTATATTTTAAATATTGATGAATTATTATTCTAATAGTAATTCAAAATAATTCTAGTACTTAACAGATTGCTTTATAATTCATTATACTATTTAATTTATTCAAGTAATATATTTCTAATATAGCTACTATTTTAAAGATTTCATAATCTGAAAAAGTTATAATCAATACTATATACATATTTTTATTTATATATTATTATTCTAAAAGAATATGAATATATAGATAACTTTTATAGTAAGTAATGAGATAGTTAAAAATAGCTTTATCACAAGCTACTTTAAAAAATCTATTAGTTAATTCAATCTTATTTAAATATAAATCACATGATATAAATGTATTATTATTTAAGTTTGATAATAATTCAGTCTTGAGAATAATTATATTTGATAGAGGAATATTATATTTAAATTCATCATATTTCTTTTTAAATTCTTGTATATAAAATAATATGTCAAATAAATTATTTCTTATTTTAGATAATTATATAATATTAATATATATTGAAAGTTAAAATTGAAATACTATTTAAAGTATTGTATATGAGTTTTTTTGAGTTATATCATATATATTTTCATATGTAAATATTTGTTTTATAAAATTAATATTATTTATAATAGTGAGATTTCATATATTATTACCATGTATTAATCTTTCTTCTGAATATATAGTTAGTATGTATTTCTTTTCAAAATATTACTCATAATGATGTAAATAAGAGATAATATATATTATACATAATTACTTAAAGAGTTAAAAGAAGTTTTGATTTTTTATATAAAGAAGTCATGATTTGAGTAAGTCAAATTTCCAATCTCAAAAAGTAACAGTAAATATAATTGAAGTAAAAAAACAAATTGTTTTAGAAACTTATAAATTATTAAAAGATTTAGATAATTAATTATATTATTTTCATTTTTGTTTAATAATTAAATATTTTTTCTTTTCTAAATTAGTAATTAAACTCATAAAAAAACTAGAGAGACATGAAAAAAAAGTATTATAATATTCTTTTAAAGAATTCAGATTTTTCAAGCAATTTAAATTTTGTTTAAGACTTGAATGTGAGTGTCATATTTTTTAAATCTAATAATTCATCAAATTCTAAATATTTAATTGAATTCAAATTTGTCATTTTTGTTATTTTATAATCTTGAACTTTTCCAAGCTGTATTGCTATTTTAATAAGAAATAAGATTGGTATTGAAGTATTTTTTGATATATATGACAGTTTGTTTTTATTAAAGAGATTTAATGCAGGAATCAAAGCTAATAATAATTCTTCTTTTATTATTTTATCATTAGATATTGTGATAGTTGAAATTTATTATGTAAATATTGTTAAAGTAGTTGCAGTATTATTGATATACTCATTTTTTTCTATGCAAGTTTTTATTTTAGTTCCTGATTCCTGTAGTATATACAAATATTCTTTATTTTTTTGAAAATATTCTGTATATATATATCATATCCATTCATTTGTTTGAGATTTTAAAGCAATTATTGAATTTGTATTGAATACAGGACAAATTTGTAGCATATTACAGGAAAGTTGAATATTTTATTCATATATTTTATATAAATACTCCATATAATTTTGCCCTTGGCTAAAAAATATTTTGTTTTTATTGCAAAAAAGACAATGTCACTTTTTTACAAGACTTTCATGTAATTTATTTTGATCTATGATGAAGTGAGCTTTGCAAACACCTAACATATATAATGCATTTTTAGTCTTCATAACAGCAATTTCATCGATGTCTCATGTGCCAAATAATTGACCTAATCTTCGTAATTCTTACAACATTTAATTTTACCATCTGTAATATCTGATCGATGATAATACAAGTCATTAAATTGTGAGTTTTCTTGTAAATACTTGGAATTATTAATTCTTCCTCTTTTTCAATATTTGTATTTGCTAAAGATGTCATTTCCAAATTAAAATTATAATCAACTTCATCCCAGTTTATATCTTCTTCATCAGATATGGCAGTATTTTTTGCACTTATAAATGCTTAAAAATCATATTTGAGAATTTCATTTATTTCATTTTTATTATTTGAGGTCTATAGTTGGAATTACCAATACTTGTTGCTGACTCTTCTTGCTCTAAAGAATATGAGTGTTCACTACTTTCAATACCAACAGAAGAAATGGTTGCCATTTTTAATATTAAGATCCTTTTGAGAATTCTCAGAATATTGTAAAAGCGTATTAACAAAGTAATAAAACTTGTCTTTGGGAAGTAATAATATTATAAAAACACTATATTTAATTATAAATGTCACGTAGTTGCTATAGAAGCGAAGATAATTTTTCTTGTGATTTTTTATAATACGTAATATGTAAATGATATTGATCATTATATTTGCCTTTATTTTTGCGTGACAGTTGAATCAACCCACTGTTAACCCTATTAACCCCTTAATGTAGATCTTTAACTAATATGTACGTACAATTGTCGAAAATTATTTTCAATTAATAACATGAATTTGTAATATGATGTTGTGATAGAACCAAAAATTTTGTTTTTCGACATTTTACTAAGAAACATATAAGTTTTCGTGCACTTACAATTATATATAATTAATACGAAATAACGTTCATACACGTTATTTCGAATCATGGCCCGCATTAAAGTTTTAATTCAGGTTGAAATTCGAAATTACACCCCTGCCGAAAATACGGTATATATGATTAACAAAAAAAGGACACCAATAGTTCATTGGACAATTCACGTGATTGGCATATTTAATAGACACTAACTAGATCAAAAATAAAAAATATGGATCCAACTTCCTCAAAGAAATCCGATAGAGACTCGAAGAGAAAGAAATCACACAAGGAACATAAACATAAGAAGCATCATAAGAGACACGAAAAGAAAAGGACGCGCCGCGAAAAAGACGAACGGCATGAGTATAGTGGTAGTAGTAATTCCGAGTCTGAATCTGAGTCTGTAGAAGTACCACAAGAGGCCATGTGGGTTGAGAAACATGTAGAGTTATTGCCAGAGGTAAAAGCTTTTTCGTCTTCGGTGAGTAGAGAATCATTGATAGACAAGCCGGAACAAAGGACCGTATTTACGGATTTCCGAAATCCCCTCAGTTTTGCTTCTTTCAAAAAACCACAAGATTACGACAATGAGGAAAGGTCCAACGTGCAAGCCAGTGAAACCTCCAAAAAACGACCGCGATCCAATTATTCTTCAGAAGGAACTACAAAACCCGAGACTACATCAAAACCCGCTTTTACCATAGCACCCATTTCTACGAATTCAGTGTTATCGGAAGATGAGCTTAATAAACTACAAGCTAAAGCTCTACGTGCAAGTATGTTAGGTCTACCGGACGCAGATTCACTCGAGGAAGAGTTTCAAAGGGAGAAAAAAAAATTTGACAACAGGAACAGTGTGTGTATCATAGATTTTCTTGAGAATTCTTCAAATTCCTCGTGAATTATTATTACTCATGACTACTTTTACAATTATTGCAGTCCAAAACAGAAATACTGCCTATGATCGATAGCCGTGGTCGAATCTATGACACCGATAATGTAACGAATGCAGAAACATCAAAGCAGTCATTGTCATCACGTCGTAAAAAAGAAAAGGTGTGTATCAACACACAAAATCATTTCTGAATTCACGTTGAAAAAGCAAATTTATATCAACGAAATTTTTTTTATTATATAACAAGTATGAGACGCATGATGAACGCGGACAACGTATTAGATATAACAAAGATGATGATGAGCTTACATTAGAAGATTTGGTGCGTCAAGAACGATTAGGGTTTCGAGAAAGTATGGATTCGCAAGTAGCCAGTAGAATTATCAAGGATTCGAAGTTCGAGGTAGAAATCATATTCAGATTCAGTTTTTCGAATTTCAAGAAATTAACTGATGTTTTTAATATACAGGATGACTTGGAATATATGGACGAGCAAGCTGATAAGATTGCCAAAACCACGGATAAAACTGCACAACAAAAACGTGAATTCGTTATTAGAGGTAATTTTTTCATGTGAAGCAATTCGTGCATATAATATAATAAATACTTGTTTCACGTTAATTTTTATTTTTTTTTCTCTATGTATATGAAATGAAAAAAGATTACAAGAAATCAAAACAAATTATTGAGGGATGCGCATATTGTCTTAAAGAGAATTCACTACCACAAGCACCGATGGTTTCATTAGGAGTAAAAACATATCTTGCATTACCCAGTGTCAAAGAGATGTGTGAAGGTCATTGCTTGATTGTGCCTGTGGAACATTGTTTGACAACTTTAGATTGCGATGACGATGTTTGGGACGAAATACGGGTAAATCTAAGCATTTAACTAAATTATTAATTGTAGGATAATTCTGAATTTTTAAGATTTCAATTATAGAATTTTATGAAATGTTTGATTCAAATGTTTGCCGACGAGAATCGAGGTGTAATTTTTATGGAGACAGTAATAAATTTAAAATGGCAAAAGCATACATTTATCGAGTGTATTCCTATGCCAATAGAGTTACTTGATGATGCACCCGCTTACTTTAAGGTTAGTATAAGTTTCTTCGGGTCTCTCGATAAATCCTAATCTAAAATCCATGGGAATATTTTTTTTAGGAAGCCATTTTATCAAGTGAAGGAGATTGGTCTCAGAATAAAAAATTAATAAACACGACCAAAGAACGAGGATTCCGTCAATCTATGGTTAAAGAATTGCCTTATTTCCATGTCTGGTTTGGATTAGACAAAGGCTTTGGACATGTGATCGAAAATGGCAAAAAATTCCCGACTTGGTTTGGAAAGGTACTTTTTTTTTATACTACTGCATAAAGTCTAATCAATAGACAAGAAAACCAATTTTTCCTTTTCTTTTCACACACAGGAAATAGTTGCCGGAATATGTGATCTCCCTCCTGATGTTTGGCGACGACCAAAGAAATTAAATCATCGAGATAATCATCAACGCGTTCAAGATTTTATAAAGAAATGGAAAAAATGGGATTGGACAAAAATATTAGAGGGTGGTGAATATTAATTCTTGTTGATAATCATGCAAATCCCTGTTTGTGAAAGAAAGATCTACATAACCAGTCAAAATTTATGCTAGAAAATACTATGTATAATCTCTACATGTATAACGATAATATAACGCGTGTACAGTCTCTGAGAGCTATCAATGGACTCTTTAGACCCTGGTTCACAAGAGCCTCAACCTCAAAGTCTTAATAGTACTTTATCGTCTACAAATATAGTTCCTCCAAAAGGAAGCTCACCACAACATTCTTCAAGCTTACCATTTTTACCCAGGTTGTCACGACCTAGCGGGTATAAAGCAAAATGTATTATTTTGAATCCCTGATTTGATGTTATTCTTTTCCAAGCTCCTTATTGCTTGTTATGATTTTTCCGATAGTATAAAAAGAACAGCATCATATAGTAGTTTTCTTGGTGCGAGAAACACGACATCCTCTTCAACCTCCACTTCAGAACGGAATTCGAGTTTTCATGGGTAAATTCGATTTAATCATTTTTCTTTTTAATCTGAATGTTTAAAGAATTGATCGGTATGTAATTATCGTTCTTAGCGCTTTTAATTTTTTTCAGAGTGATGAATCACCTACCACTTTGACCAAAACACCAACATACGAGTATTATGGCTTTGTGCTCTATCTTGCATCGTTTATTGCTTTTGGTATGCATCTATTTAATAGGATAATGTAAGAAGAATCAATGCATCCATAACTAATAGAAATTTAACTTGTCTCAGTTATTTATTTATTATGGGCGTATTTACCCGACGAGGCTCTGATATCATTAGGGATAACTTATTATCCGAGTAGGTAAGTAAAAAGTTTATAAATAATTTGTAAATTTATATTTATCGTGATTATCATGTAATAATAGATATTGGGCATTGGCTTTACCCGTCTGGACTTTTGTCCTGATCCTATTTATTTACATCGCTTTCGTGTCAATTAACTTTTTAAACACCGCGCCATTAGATTCATTCAATACAGTCACAGGTACGTCTAATGATTTGCTGTTAATGAAAAATCTTCCAATTAATTTTACAATTCTTAGACGATCATGCCAACGTCGGCCAAAATTTATCTCAATTGTCCGGTATTACTGATGATTTTGTACCAGAGTTACATGACATTCCGATTGGTATTGTTAATGCTTGTCTTTATCAAAATCTGAGAGGACTGTCAAATAAGAGCGAGGAAGAGCGAGAAGCAGAGGAAGAAGATTATTTAGGTGACATATTCAATATTGAATGAACATGCTGACTAAGTTTTTTTTGATTGCATATTATCCAAATAATTTTATTGAATGATAACAAAATTGAGTAATTCTTAATAAACTATTATATTGTTTCATGATTTCTTTTATTGATTATTTATATATATATCTCTCTCTCTCTCATGAATCGAAAGACACCGATAATGATTATAGACTTTTTGATTTTGTGATGGACGCAATTTCTACTTTTAACGTATTTATGAGTATATGAATATATGAATATATGAATGTATGAATGTATGAAAATATGAATGCTATAATAAAAAAATTTAATTTATGAACCATCAAATGAAAACGATAAAGCAAAAAAAAAAAGAAATTCTCAGAAGCCAATTGTTCATTGTATATCGATTTGGTGTTTTTCTAATGAATCATATAAATAATACCGTAATAATATTTATATTAGAAGCGAAAGAAATCACTATCTATTAAATAATCACTCTTTCTGCTCTTTTTTATCGTCGTCGTCCTCACTATCACTATTAGGTGCCTGCACATATATATTTGCGTTGGAAAATATATCTTCCACCACATCAGTTGGCGATCGTTCTCCCGCGTCACGAAGAAACGAGTTTGCTGCTAGAGAGGATGTTACTATAGGTGAAAAAAGAGATGGTTGTGTATAATATGACGATCTCTGTAAAAAAAAGTTTAAAAAATTAATTAATTATCATCGACGAGCATAATCAATATATTCATTAATTACCAAAGAAGTTGTTGAACGTGATTTCGCGAGATAATGCGGTCCAAAATTCGATCTATTTTTAAATGCTCGTACTATATATAAAAATATTAATGTTTTGTATTCTTTCAAAATAGCAATGACCCATAGAAATAACGATAATCATTACTTACTTGATCTTTCATCATCTTGAAGTTCCTTTCTTTCCGTTATTATACCGGTGAT
>CAJVPS010003467.1:0-10199 GCA_910591765.1 Ambispora leptoticha
ATTTAAGATTATTATTTGTTAATAATAGAAGCTTTTATAATATTAATATTATGAATAAATAGCATTATAATATTATATTATATATTATATCTTTTCATACCAAAAAATTTCTCCTTTTTCATTAACAAAAATTATTACATTACTGAACTACTTCAAGTTATAAAATATATTAATTACTTGAATAATATCAGTTAATTTCACATAAGTACTTGAATATATTTTAAAATATGCAAATTCTTAATCATATAACTTATTATTTAAGTTAAAAAACTTTTCAAGTTCTATTTAAAAATTATTGAAGTCTTCTTGATATAGTCAATGAATATCAATATTTTTTGAAACTATTTTATCTATTTTAGTTATCTATAATTCTCATAGAAGATTTTAAAAATCAGAATCTTTTTTAATAAATAATATTGATACTTTTTATATAGTTAAGGTCTTGCATCATATCTATAATAAAATATTAATAATGATAATTATTAGTATGTATTAATAAATATTAATAAATATTAATTTACTATTTTTATTATTTGTGTTATATAATTCTTTTTATTAAATATCTGATATAAATTTTTAATATTTTTCTTATGAAAAGTCTTAAAAATCTCAGTAGATATTCTATTTATCACTCTATAATATCAGATTGCAAAAATAATATGATATTTGAGTACATAATTCTTAGGTATTTTACATTAACTAGGAGAATAATCTGCAAATACATTCACAAATTCTTGACAGAAATTAATAATCAATATCTATTTATGAAATAGTGTATAACTATCATTATATCTTATCATTATAGTTAAAGTAATATAAGTATTTGAATACATAATTCTTAGGTATTTTATATTATCTAGGAGAATAATCTGCAAATACACTCACAAATTCTTGACAGAAATCAATAATCAATATCTATTTATGAAATAGTATATAACTATCATTATATCTTATCATTATAGTTAAAGTAACATAATAAAGACTTAACTTATCTTCAGTTCAGTCAAATCATTATTAGTAAATAATTCTTAATGAATTTTCATATATATTTCCATATATTTACAGAATATTTCATATAATTTCTTATATGAAACTTTACTATTCTTATATTCAATAAATAAATTATCTATTATAAAAATTATCATCTTCATTATATTATAATAATCATTAGCTATAAATTATAATATATTTTCTAGACTATTTTTTATAATTATAAGTTCTTGATATCAGAAAATTACATATAGTTATAAATCCATTTTCTTAATAGTTATTATTTCTACTTTTTATTGAATATATATTTAGATAAATTCTAAAAGATATTTTGAAATACCCAAATTAAACAAATGTATTCTATCAGAAACTGTTACTTTATAGATATTAAAATTACTAATATAATTAATTAATTAAATAATTATAATTAATATTAATTATTAAAAAGATTTTGTACTAATCTAAAACTTTATAAGAAATTATTCTCATCATAAATTGAATATTTTTTTGATCATTCTGCATTAATTATTGCTTGCATTTTTTTTGATGTTCAGAGAATTATATTAGATAACATCATATTATTAAGATTATTATTAGTTATATAACAAGTATGACAAGATTACTTAGTAATTGATGAAAGATATGTTTCAATAAATAATCTAGCTTCTGCTATATCTGTAAGAATAATTGAAATTTTAGATGTAAAGATGTATATTTGATCCTTTATAATAAAATATATATCTTGTTGATCTAAAATAAATATTAATAATATATAAAGATACTATTGAAAGACTTATCTTTGTAATTATCAGAATAACTTAATATTTCATGTATGTATATCTTTAGTCTTTCCAATTTCACTATTGATTGGCATAATAATTTCATGACATTTCATTATAGTAACAAAATAATCAAGATCAATGCTAGTAAAGATAAACTTGCATCTAATTATAACTCACTTTATGTATCTTGATAATAATTTGCTAAAATTCTATCTAATACTAAATTATTTGCAATCTGTATTGCTATAAAAGAAATACATTAAGAAGTAATAACTTCTCATGAAGCTACTCAACTTGTGAAAGAATTTGTTGATATATTTCCTACTTTACTTCCTAATGAACTACCATCAAAATATGCTATAGATTATGCTATTAATTTAATATCTGATTCTGAACTATTATTTCACTCTATATATTACTTATCTTATTTTGAAATAAATAAATTGAAGAAATAACTATCTATCTTACTTAGCAAAGATTTTATTTGTTCTAGTCTTTCACTATTTGAAGCACCTGTCTTATTTATATATAAAAAAGAAGGAACTCTTCATCTTTGTGTAGATTATTATGTCTTGAATAAAATCATAATTAAAAATTAATATCCTTTATCTTGTATTGATAAATTAATAGATCATTTAGCTAGAGCACAATACTTTTCTAAATTAGATCTCTACTCTGAATATCATCAAATCAGAATTAAAGAAGAAGATATTCATAAAACAGCATTCAGAACAAGATATGATCATTATAAATTTCTTGTACTTTTCTTTGGTCTCACTAATATGCCTATAACTTTCATAACTTTTATAAATAATATTTTTCATGACTATTTGGATAAATTTATTATTATCTATCTTGATAACATTCTTGTATTCAGTAATACTAAAAAAGAATATCTTCAATATCTTCATATTATTCTTTTTAAATTTTGTGAATATAAACTTTATGTTAAGCTGAAGAAATATAAACTTATCAAATAATATATCAAATACTTAGGTTATTTTATCTCAGGACAAGAAATATTAGTTGATCAATGTAAAATTGGCACTATTTATGACTAGTCTAAATCAATTAATATCTCTAAGCTTTGGTTATTCTTAGATCTTGCTAGTTATTATCAGAAATTTGTAAAAGAATTCTCTGCAATTGCTTTACTATTTATAGTCTTACTTCACAAAGATCAAGAATATATCTGGAATAAATCTGAACAAAAAGTATTTGATAATTTAAAATAGTATTTAATTATTGTATCTGTTTTAATCTTATCAGATCCTAAACTACTCTTCACAATTATAATTAATACATCCAAATTTATTATAGGAGTTATTCTTATAGAAAAGGTGATCAACCTGTCACCTATGAATCATATAAATTATCTGCAGCTGAACAAAACTATCCAATATATGAAAAGAAACTTCTTGCTATTGTACATGCTATTTGTCTCTGGAAATCATACTTGGAAGAATAATAATTTACTATTATCACTGATCATACATCATTTAAATATATTAAGATATAATATATCTTTCTAAATATCAAGCTCATTAGCTAGAAATCCTATAAGCTAATGATTTTATTATTAAATATAAACTGGAAAAAGAAAATATAGTAGTTAACATTTTGTCTCACCTACTATAAGTGAATAATATAACTATAATTACTGCACATCTTATTAATGATGAAAAGTTATAATAAGAATATGAGAATAATAAATATTTCAAGAAAATCTGGATAATTTTGTATAATTTTAAAGCATTTACACCAAAATAACAATCTCAAATATATTACTTTGAATAAAGAGATAACAAAATCTATTTAAAAAATACAAATTGTCTCACTATTCCCAAGAATAAAACTTTGAGAACTTGTATTTTAGAAGAATATCATGATATTCCTATCTCTGATCATTTAGAAATTGATAAAACTTATAAGCATCTACAAAGATCATATTACTGGCCAAAAATATTTAAGGATATTCATAAATATATTCTCAATTGTGAAGAATATCAAAGAAATAAATCTAATAATCAGTCATTCTCAGATCTTCTAAAACTCTTGAAAATATCTGAACAATGCTAGAAATAAATTACTTTGAATTTTATCATGTAATTATCTATAACTTATCAAGAACATAATGTAATTCTAGTTATTGTTAATCATCTTACTAAACACATACACTTTATTCCTACTCATACTATTATTACTATATCTGAAGTTATTAAACTATTCTTCAATAATATATTTAAATTATATGGATTATCTTGAGTTATAATTTCAAATTAAGATGCCAAATTTACTAATCATTTCTAAAAATCATTATTTAAATAAATTAGAACTAAATTAGCTATGTTAACTGTATTTTACTCACAAACTGATAGTCAAACTAAAAGAATAAATTGTATCTTGAAAGAAATATTATATATTTATTTTACTTATAATCAAGATCACTGAGATAAATATCTTGCAGTTATTGAATTTACATATAATAATTCAATTCAAGCTTTATCTGGATATATACTCTTTGAGTTAGATTATGATCAATATCTAATTACACCTATAATACTTATCACAAATAATAAAGTTATCATCATTGATAAATTCATTTAATATTAGAATAATATAATAAAAGATACAAAAGACTTACTAATAGAAGTACAGAATCATCAAACTAAATATACTAATCAACATCATCATTTTTAAGAATTTAAAATTGGAGATCAAGTCTTACTTTCAATTCATAATATTATTGATCTTGTAGATAAATAACACTCTAGTAAAAAGTTATATCTAAATATATTGATTCCTTTTCTATTCTTGAAGTTATTTCATCTGTTATATATAAACTGGATTTATCTTCATATATAAAAATCCATCCTATTTTTTATATTTTATTATTAAAATCTTATAATTCTAATGATAATGAAGATTTCATTCATTCAATTCCATCACAACTAATCATCATATCTGGAACTGATAAAGAAGAATATAAAATAGAAGCAATCTTGAATAAAAGAATCATTTAAAATAAATCTTAATACTTAGTTAAATAGCTAGATTACTCTTTTCACAATTCTATCTGGAAATTCTTGAAAAATCTTCACAATACTATAGAATTTGTGAAATCTTTTGAAATAAAATGTTAATGAGAAATTAATTCTTAAGAGGAGAAATGTTATAACAAAATCAGATTAATTAATAATAATTATATGATATTTATCTTTTATCTTACAGATCATTATTATACTATATATTATATTATATATAACTTATTATATCACAATCATCTGATCATATCAAGAAAAGTCACATGATATATTTGAGTTATTTTAGCTATAGATAGTTTCTTAGTAGAATTTTTCTTTTCTCTTATTCTACTAATTTAGCTAGCATATTACTAAATTTATATATTTCATTTATAATCATTTATTTCTTTATTTATTTATTAATAAGTATCTTCTAGAGGTACTACTATATAAGTATTATCTATTATTAATTTATTTATTTTATTATTTAAAGATGCTGTATTTGTTCTGTAATTTTAAGTATCAAAAATATCAATATATCAAATAAAAAATAAGTTTAAAATATAATTTCTTGTCTGCTTTTGATTTAGTTTTCTGTATGAATTCTATTTCAATAATATTACTATATATCTTGAATCTTCTGTGTGAATTTTTCTGATATATTATTATATTCTGATTTTCTGTATGAATTATCTGGATATATTATACTATATAACAAGAAGATTACAACTTTAATAGCAGTGAAAAAGATTAATACTATATATATACATATATTTAATAATAATTTCTTTCTTCTTACATACTTTTTCACTTATACTCAACACATACACATACATATATATTCATAATATCTGATCCTGATCTCACTAATACTCAATTTCAACAACTTCTCACTGGTATTAATAATCTTATCCAACAATTGCAATAACTCATTATTACTTTTGGTAATATTAGTAATAATGACAATAATGATAATAATAATAATAATTAACAAAATAATTCTATTTCTTCTGTACCAAGAATTTCTCTCAAGATTCCAATATACAAAAAAGAATCATATAAGAATATTAATATCTAGATTTTACAAGTAACTGGAGTATTATGTATCCAAGAAATTACATATGAACAAACTTGTATCCTATATGCTGAAATTGATTTTGAAGATACCACTTTTCATTAGTATCTGAATAAAGTACATACTACTAGAGAAAACTTTGCTTTTAAAAATTGAGAATCTTTTCTTACTGAAGTTCATAAAGTATTCTAACTGCCTAATTATTAATAACATCTTCATCATCAACTTTGTCAACTTCATTAAACTAATACTATATAGGAGTATGGTACTAAATTCAGAAATATTATAGGACAAATTGAAAAAATGGGAAAATTAAATCAAGTTGCATATTTTATTGATGATCTTAATTCTGTAACTAAAATAAAAGTAATATATCAAGCATCAGAAACTTTTGATAATGTTTAGAAACTTGCAATTTACTATAATATAGCTATATTTGATATTGGTCATCCTCTTAAAAGTGATAATCACAATTGCAATCAAAAATATAAGAGAAATCAGAACTTTTCTTCTAATAATATATGTAATAATACTGATCTCACATCCATGAAACGAGATTATACTGAAGGTTCTTATCAATATAATAATAATAGTAATAATTATAGTAGAAATAGTAATAATTATAATTATTATAATTGTGACAAACCAGATCATTTTGTCAAGGATTATTATTTTAAAGAAAAAGTTAAGGTTAATAATATTGAGAATAATAATAATACTATAATAAACTATATAAAATAATAATATTAAATTTACTTATCTTAAGGATAATTATGAGAAACTTTTGAAATTTAATGATTATGTTAATAAAAAGTCTGCCTGGATTTTGCTTGACAGTAAAGTATCATGAAATTTTATTGATAAAGTATATGTTAGAAATAATCAATTATAAATATACAACATGAATTCTATCACTATGAAACTTGTTGATAGTTATAAAAGGAAATCAACTCATCTGTAATAATCAAAGAATTAAAGTTGAATATATATCATATTTCTAATATCAATGCTCAAGTTCTTAATATTCAATACTATAATCTTATACTTGATAAACCATGGCTTTATTATGCCAATCCTATTATTGACTAATATAATAATTCTATGATATTTCATTATAATAATAAAGTAATCAAGATCAATGCTAGTAAAGATAAACTTGCATCTAATTATAACTTACTTTATGTATCTTGATAATAATTTGCTAAAATTCTACCTGACACTAAATTATTTATAATCTGTGTTGCAATAAAAGAAATATATCAAGAAGTATCAACATTTCATAAAGCTACTTTACTCATTAAAGAATTTGCTAATATATTTTTTACTTTACTTCCTAATAAGCTATTATCAAAATGTGCTATAGATTATACTATTAATTTGATACCTAGATTTGAACTATTTTCTTGTTCCATTTATTACTTATTTTATATTAAAATGGATAAACTGAAGAAATAACTATCTGATTTACTTAGCAAAAATTTTATTCATCCTAGTTTTTTACTATTTAAAGTACCTGTCTTATTTGTATATAAAAAGGAAGGAACTCTTCATCTTTGTATAGATTATTATGTCTTGAATAAAATTATAATTAAAAATTGATATTCTTTATCTTATGTTAATGAACTAATAGATTATTTTGCTAGAGCACAATATTTTTTTAAATTAAATCTCTACTCTGAATATCATCAAATCAGAATTAAAGAAGAAGTTATTCATAAAATAGCATTCAAAACAAGATATAGTCACTATGAATTTCTTATATTTTTCTTTAGTCTCACTAATATATTCACAACTTTCATAACTACTTGGATAAATTTGTTATTATCTATCTTAATAATATTCTTATATTCAGCAATACTAAGAAAGAACATCTTCAATATCTTTGCATTATTCTTTTTAAACTTCATGAATATAAACTCTATACCAAGCTAAAGAAATGTGAACTCATCAAGTAATATGTTAAATACTTAGATCATTTTATCTCAGATCAAGAAATATCAGTTAATTAATATAAAATTACCACTATTTGTGACTAGTCCAAGCTAACTAATATCTCTGAGCTTCAGTCATTCTTAGATCTCACTAGTTACTACTAGAAATTTATAAAAGAATTTTCTGTAATCATCTTGTCACTTACAGTCTTACTTTACAAAAATCAAGAATATATTTGAAATAAGTCTGAATAAAAATTATTTGATAATTTAAAATAGTATTTAATCATTGCATCTATCTTAATTCTGCCAAATCCTAAACTACTCTTCACAATCATAATTAATATATCTGAATTTGCTATAGGAGCTGTTCTTAGTCAAAACTATGAAAAAGATGATCAACCTATCACCTATGAGTTACATAAATTATCTGTAGCAGAACAAAACTATCCAATACATAAAAAGTAACTTCTTGCTATTGTACATGTCATTTGTCTCTGAAAATCATACTTAGAAGGACAACAATTTACTATTATAACTGATCATGCATCTTTTGAGTATGTTAAAATATAGTATAATCTTTCTAAATGTCAAGCTCACTAACTGGAAATCTTACAAGCTAATGATTTTATTATTAAATATAAACTGGAAAAGAAAAATATAATAGCTGATACTTTATCTTGCCCATAATAAGCAAATAATATTACTATAATCTCTGTATAACTTATTAATAATAAAAAGTTATAACAAGAATATGAAAATAATAATTATTTCAAGAAAATTTAAATAACTTTACATAATTTTGAAGCATCTATACCAAAATAATAATCTTAAATATGCCACTTTGAGTAAAGAAATAATAAAATTTATTTGAAAAATACTAATTTCTTGCTATTTTCAAGAATAAAACTCTGAGAACTTGAATCTTGAAAGAACATTATGACATATCTATCTCTGGTCATTTAAGAATTAACAAAACTTATAAGCATTTATAAAGATCATATTACTAGCCAAAAATATTTAAGAATATTTGTAAATATATTCTTAGTTATGAAGAATGCCAAAGAAATAAATCTAGTAATCAGTTACCCTCAGATCTTCTACAACTCTTGAAAATATCTAAATAATATTAGAAATAAATTACTATAGATTTCATCATACAACTACCAACTACTTGACAAGGTTATAATGCTATCTTAGTTATTATCAATTATCTTACTAAACACATCCATTTTATTCCTACACATACTACTATAATTATATCTGAAGTTGCCAAATTATTCTTCAATAATATTTTCAAATTACATGAACTATCTCATATTATAATTTCAGATCATGATACCAAATTCACTAGTTGCTTTTGGAAATTATTATTTGAATAAATAGGTACTAAATTAGCTATATCAACTGTATTTCACCTGCAAATAAATAGATAAACTGAGAGAATAAATTGCACTTTAGAAGAAATGCTATAAATTTATTTCATCTATAATCAAGATCACTAGAATGAACATCTTGCTACCACTGAATTTGCATATAATAATTTAATTCAAGCTTTATCTGGACATACATCTTTTGAGTTAGATTATAATTAACATCCAATTACATCTACTATCCTTGTCTCAGAAAATAAAGTCATCATTGCTAATAAATTTGTTCAACACTGGAATAATATGATAAAAAATACAAAAGACTTATTAATAGAAATACAGAATTATCAAACTAAATATGTTAATCAATATTATTATTTTTAAGAATTTAAAATTAGAAATCAAGTCTTACTTTCAACTCACAATATCATTAATCTCATTAATAAATAACATCCTAATAAAAAGCTTATATCTAAATATATTGGTCCTTTTTCTATTCTTGAAGTTATTTTACCTATTACATATAAACTGAATTTATTTTCACATATGAGAATTTATCCTGTCTTTCATATTTCATTATTAAAATTATACAACTCTAATAATAATAAAGATTTTATTCATCTAATATCATCACAATCAATTATCATGCCTGAAACTAATAAAGAAGAATATAAAGTAGAAGCAATCTTGGATAAAAGAATCATTTGAAATAAACCTCAATATTTAGCTAAATAGCTAGGTTATCCTCTTTATAACTCTACCTGGAAACTTTGAAAAATCTTCATAATATTATAAAACTTGTAAAATCTTTTGAATTAAAATGTTAATGAGAATATTGATTCTTAAGAGAGGGAGTATTGTAACAAAATTAGATTAATTATTAATAATTATATTAGATTTATCTTTTATTTTGCAGATCATTACTGTGCTATATACTACATTATAATTATTTGATTATGCCAAGAAAAGTTATATAATATATTTGAGTTATTTTAGTTATAGATAGTTTTCTTAGTAGAATTTCTCTT
>CAJVPS010003468.1:0-10198 GCA_910591765.1 Ambispora leptoticha
AATCATCATAATCACTATAACAACAATCAACATCATCAACACCATAATCATCAGAAGAACTATCAGAATAAAATTGATTATTAATACGATCTTCTCTTTCCTCTTGAGAACGATAAACATCAAAAGAATCATACTCCGGATTAAAAGACTTGAAAGGATTATCTTCAGAATTACAACCATCTAAATAAAACAAAATATTAGGGTTAGAAATATTCGATCGTCATGCACTACCAAACAGCGAAAGTTAGAGAAATCTAACTACTCCGTCCGGTAGTGCGTGAAGAACCAACAAACTACCCTTACCTAAAGAAACATCATTAAAAGAAAGACTATGGAGACCGGAATTAAGATCGTCAAGAGAAATAGTATCCTTTCCATAACCATCCCAATTAAGGACAGAAGCAACACGAATAGTCCGATTAATAGTTCGACTAAACTTATAATCAGGATCGAAAAAGTCTTTATCCCATTGAAAAGGAGCACCATTAAGAGTACTAAAGTGAACATGAAAGCGCTTATAAACTAAAGAAAAAGCCTTCTTATTACTTCTTTCATAAAGGAAGAAGATAAAATCTTCAAGAGAAGAAGAACGGTTCTCAAGAAAAGTATAAGTATCCCGAGAATGACCAAAGTCGAGAAAAGAAAGAAGATCATAATCACCACAAGAAAAGTAAAGGAAGAAATCGGAAGGATAAGGACGAACCTCATCAGAAGAAAGAGTACTAAGAAAAACCAAATACAACTCGTGAATATTAAGGAAAATCTTGCGAAGAAACATAGTAATTAGGAGGTCATAAGATTGATTATGAACAATAAGAGAATCAAAAAGTTGATCAATAGGGTCAGACATGATTCTAAAAATAGAAAGAAAAGGGAAAGAATAGTATATAATTGAAAGGCGCAGACAAATATTAGAAAAAATATAAGAACAATGATTTGGAACTTTAGTGTTTCAAAATAATTCATTCGAATTAAAGAATAGCACCCAGTAGGAAAACGACTGCTTATATAAGGAGAAACGGAAAAACAAAAAGCATGACACGCGGAGATATCCCGACAAGACGAGAAATACAAGAAATCTTAGAATCAGAATCAGAAGTAATCAGATGGTTACAAGATAACGAAATTATCTATAAAAACCTTACATGTCATCAATGCAAAAATGAGATGAAACAAATAAACAAATTGTGGATATGTAACAAGCGGAATTGCCGAAAGGCACAATCTATTTATACCAACTCAGCCTTTGAAAGATTAAACATATCAATAAACAGATTAATAGAATTATACTATTTATGGCTTATCCAAGTCTCACCGAAATCAATAGGACTAATGACTGGTCACTCAACGACAACAATAACAAACAATATTGATAAGATAAGACAAATGATAGGGTCACAAGTACAAGATACGCGTCAAAAGATAGGAGGACCAGATATCATTGTAAAATAGATGAATCATTATTCGGAAGAGTAAAGTATCACAGGCGAAAACCTGTGAAAGGAGTATGGGTCATTGGAGGAGTAGAAAGAACCCATGACCGAAGAATATTTGTCAAAACAATAAATAAAAGAGATAAAGAATCAGTATTACAAATTATAAAAGATAACGTCGAAAAAGGATCAATTATTTACACAGACCAATGGAAAGCGTATGATGATATTACGCCAATCTTGGGAAACCAGCATGGGAATGTAAACCATTCAAAATATTTTAAAGATCCTGAAACAGGAATACATACCAATACCATAGAAGGAAACTGGAACGGATTAAAGATATTAATACCTGCCAGAAATAGAAATAAAGAAAGAATTGAACCATATCTACTTGAGTACGTATGGCGAAGACAATATCAAGGTCAGCTGTGGACCACAATGATTAAAGCAATAAGAAATGAATTATTAATCGAAGATAAACAAGATGATAAACCAAAAATGGAAGTCGACGTGACTGGAACGCGTGACGATCCAAAACAACCCTGAAACTATAAAAGGACCCCAAAATCGACTGACAGAAAAACCCTAAAACCAATGAACCACCAAATACCAAAAGATTTAATATCAATATGGCAACACCCAACCAAAAACGATTTACAAATACAGGACGAAATGAACCAGATACACCTAACAAGAGATACCAATTTACTAAGTCAAATCCTTGGAGTACAATTGGGACCGGCAAGAACATATCCGGATCTTATAAACCAATATATCAAAGAATACCAAATTACCAGCAATTTCGAAATAACTTTGAAAGGAAGTCCCGAACCATGGTATCTAGTAAAAAGGTTAACATACAACCTAGAAAGCCCATGGACATTGACCAAATCACAACTAGTAACGGTGAACCGAATGATGAACAAACAATTACAACAAACCTTCAAAATAGTGGAACAAAACAAACACTATCTTCAAGCAATCCAGGAGGAACAGATCTTCCGAGATGTAGAATCTGTAATGAGGAAAAAGGCGTTCACGATTACAAAGAATGTTCAGACATTATTTGTGGAAAATGTAGAGGACCTCATCACCGCAGTAAATGCAACCAATTCATCTGTGAACTATGCGGACAACAGGGACATCACCAACTAAATTGTCACCTGACACAATGTACTTACTGTTACGAATATAAACATATTGAAGAATACTGTCCAAAAAGAATATTATGGGATACCAACCGAAACCAAACCTGTGGATGCAATAAAAAAGAAATATTAAAAGTGCGAGGAAACTCATTAATAAACCCAAACTCCATAACATCAAAACAAAAGAAATGGCACTGTTGTAACTGCTATCAACCATGCAGTGAATCACGACCAAAATTAGAACCAGTAAAAATAAATAATAAAACTACACTATTATACTGCGAAGCATGTCGAATTGAAGTATACCAACAAATACTAGATGAAAACACCCCAAAAAAAGAAATCATTCGAGAACAATTAATAGACTCTGGAAGTCTTATTACATGTACAAGTTGTGGAACAGAAAAACTTAAACAACAAATGGAAAATTGGGGAGGATCATTCTTCTGTAAAATAGAAGAAAGATTGGCACACACTATAGCACTAGAATTAATAAACCCAAATTATACTTTTGAAGGAAGACTTCGACATTGGACAGAATCAACAAGGAAGAAAACATCATATAATGAAGTAAACCTCACACTAACAAGAGAAATATTTGAAGAAATACGACAAGGAAGAATAAACCCACAAACAGTAAATAGAGAAATACAACCAAACGATGTATTCTCAACACCAAATGGAATAATACCACAACAATTTATAAACGAAGAAATAATGGATGAAACTGATGAACAACTATTTGGGCAACTAATCTTTAATGAAACCGAACTCCAAAGGGCAATAGACAGAAGCTTCGGAGAAGCTAATCCAAGGGATAAAACCTTCCACGAGTATAACAGAAAATTCTTTAAACAAATGAAAGGAACTAATGTCCTATGTAAATCATGCCTAATGACCATAGTAATCAAACAAGAAGAACCATGGGAATATACCATTGTACAAACAGAAGAAACTGAAAATCATCAACATACAGAAGAAGAATATTGTAACCAATGTCATAGTAATTACTACCATAACCACTGTTATAATGAAGAATTTAAAGGGGAACAATATTGCCTACACTGCAACACAGAAAATGCACTGCGAACTGACAATGAAAAGGAAAGACAAATGTGCGAAAATTGCTTCCAAATGAACCAACCACTTAATAAAGGAAAACAACGAGTGAAAACACCGGAACCAATAGAATTTCTTGAAAGAAACAATTTTGCCTCAGAACAAGACTGGATTCAGAGAGGATTCCAACACTTCACTATAGGAATACACAATTTAACAGTAACCCTTGAACAAATACTTAATAATCAACAGATACAAGGAGAAAAAATTCAAAGATTAGAACGATACTTGGAAGAACAAGACTTGCGAAATTACTCCCGAATGAATCAAATAGCTAGAAGCTTTGAAACATTGGGAATCGAAATATCCGAAATAGCGGAGAACATAAATGAGCAACTAGCCGAAGAAACGCATTATTATACCAATGACGCTTATCAACAAGAAGCAGACCAGTACAGAGAAGAAATCATAGACAGACTATTCCCAAAAGGATTCTATAGAAAAAATCGAAGGAGTATAGCAGACTTAGAAGAATTGCCTTCGGAAGAAGAATTATTCCAGATGGGAACAGCACAATGGTTACAAGTACCACGGGAAAGAAAAACACGGTCACCAACGGTAAAACCAATTCAAGAAGTACAAGAAATATCTGAAAATGAATTTATTAAAACTATCGGAAAACAGGGAAAATCTATATCATTACCACCATCTCCAAATAATATTACTATCAATATTACACATGAGTAATTTAACCAAACATAGTTTATCAAATAGTATTAATAATTTAGTATTACTTAAAGGAATTATAAATTATCAATCTTGTATAACTTAGCATTCAAGGCGTACGGAATAGAATATATTAATATGTGCAACCTAGATGGTGCAACCTTAATATATCTATAAAGGGAACAGCGTACGATAGCACTATGCGATGGATGGGGCATAGTAGCACCAAGAAAATATAAATATTTAGGGCTTATGCCACAAACTGGCGCCCATATACAACAGTCGATATGAGTGTTTGGTTCACACTCAAAATAATCAATCAAAGTATCTATCCACATGATAGAACAGAAACACCAATAGGAATTAGAATATTAATCACACCTTGGGGAAGTGTGACAAAGATATCATTGACTCATTAAGTCAATGAACAAACAAATAATAATAAGAAATAACAAAACAATCAGGGACAAAGAAATCTTTATCGTAAGACACCAAAGATGTGCCTTTAGATGAGTTGTTCCAAAAGGAATATCTCTGAAGTACTACGGGAAAGTAACGGATTGGGGCATTATTATTACCAATCATGTACAACACAAAAAGATATTTAAACACAGCAAAAACCATCATCTTGAATAACAAAACGAATGGACCTTAATGAACAAACAATAATTGACAAAACAACTATATATAGGAAATATATCAACTCTTGAAGAGACAGATTAACTTATTCGAACAACCAACAACTTCCCAAACAATAGTGGGACTTATACGAAATAAATTAAACTAAAGGAATTGGCAACAACCAAAGAATTCTTTCCAGAACAAGAAGAAAGTTACCAACAAAAACTTAGAGAATTAATTAATCTTGAAGGACAAGAATATAAACAACAAATCCTTGATATTTTAGAAGAAGCACAACAAAAAGCACAGAACGAATCTGAGAAAAATCCAAAAACACGGCAATACCAGAGATTAAATTGGGTAAAAAATTGTAAAGCCTGTGATTACTGTGCCAAAAATAAAAAGAAGTGTGAATACCAAGACAACCAGGAAAAGTGTAACTGGTGTATAAAAGAAGAAATTGAGTGTACAACAACAAGAGTAGACTCACGAACCTTTAAAGTAAAAAGAACTAAGGGACAAACATTAATAGAAACGTTTGAAGAAACAACTGCTGACAAGACTCTCAAAACATCACTTAACCATATATTAAATTGAATGGTATTAAATACTAATTGTATTCATTGTTCAAGAATACATAAACGGTGTAAAAAGAAAGAAAATCAAGAAAAGTGCGAGTATTGTAAAAGAAACCAATTAGAGTGCAGATACGAAGAAAGAAAAATACGAGGACGAATACCAGGAAGTAGAAGATATAACAAAGAAGATTTAACAACAGAGATAGAAAAAGTTATTAAAGAAGTCAACAATATAATTGCTCAAAGAAACCAAAAGTGAGAACAACAAAAACCTACAGATACTGTGACAATTGTCTCAGAGTACCAACATGCTGTATAAAGGATAAGGAAAAACTACAGTGTAAAAGGTGTGAAAAGAAAAAATTAGAGTGTAAATACTCCAAACCAACAAAGAAAGGAAAAGGCAAAGCTTGTAGATATTGCAATCAAAAAAGGAAAAGGTGCGAACAAACCAAAGGACAACCAAGGTGTAATACTTGTATAGATCATAATCAAAATTGTAGCTTTGACATATTAAAAGTGGAAGAAATTAACAAAAAGTGTGATTACTGTATTCAACGAGGAAAGGATTGTATCAGAGAAAACACTCGGAAAAAGAAGTGTAATAATTGTAAAGAAGACAACAAACCCTGTAATTACTCTCTGATCAACCAGAAAGAAATAGAACAACAAACTAAATCAATTGTAGAACTATTTGAGGAATACCAAAACGAAAAAATCTTTCCGGAAGAAACGAATTTGAACAAACTATTCGACCAATTCACTACACTTTCAACAGAAGATAATAATCCTTGGGAACCAGAAATATCTATAGACCCAATAATAAGTAACAAAAAGCTTCTACGACCACCACCGGAATCAAGAAAAGTCTCAGAAGAAGTATTAAACGGAGATTTACAAAATTATCTATTATTACTCCCACGAGAAAGCAAAATAGTAAAAGAATATCAACTACGAACGTGGATAAAACTATTTATACTACAACGGACAAGTACCAAAGATTTAAACACCTTAATAACAAACGAAGACTTTGAGGAGTTTCAAGAAGAATTAACACAATTCTTATGTGCACAAGACAACATAGATAAAGAAACACAATATATTACCGACGTATTAAACTCAAATACTTACCGAGACTGGTACAATATTAAGGAGAAATACCAGAATAGAATTGACTTTATACCAAGACATTTAAGAGGAAAAATAATTAGATATATTGACATTATCAGCTTTACACCAATAACTTACGAAATATACAACCCAAACGATCAATTGATAGACCACACACCATATTAATGAATAATAATCCAACGGTCATACAACAAGTTGGAATACCACAAGAAACCGAGATACAACTACGACCAATAGCATTAACAACAATAGGAATTATAATAATTATAGGAATAATAATTATAGCCTATATTATAATTAAACAAAAGAAAACTATTGATGAACCAAGAACAACTTGAAGAATTACAAAATATAAATCATGAAATATCAGAATTCACCGTATTTATAATAGGAATAAAGAATCAATTAAAATTCCTAGAAGAAAGAATACAAATATCAGAATCATTATTTGAAAGAGAATTCTATACAGAAGAAAGAATACGGGAAAACTTAGGATCCGAATACCTTCGAACAACGGAAACAAGAAATAATAGAAACGTAGATCAACACCAGAGAGCAATTTTGGCAAGACTATAATTCCAAATTTACCAACACATAGAACCAGCTGAAGAAAGATATACTAGAGAGCAATTAGTAACAAATTTAAAAAGAGTTAATCAGCAACTAACCACTGTCTATAACCAACTAAGAACTGCAAAAATAACAAGAAGAATAGTTATAAGGGGATCAAGAAACACCCTGACAAGAAGACAAGATTCATGGAACATAATATTAACACCAAGATGAACCAACTAGAAGAATATAAATTCATACCAACCCAAATTCAAGAAGAACTGATGAAAAAGGTATTAGGAGAAGAAAGATACAATAACGAACCAGATAAGAAAAAATTCTTAATTGAAATACCAACATTGATGACCAAAGAACAAATCAGAAAATTCTGGGATGAAGAAATTAATGTAGAACCCACAATCAGGAAAATAAGACCGACGGAAAAAACGCACTATAATAAAATAATTTCGAAACTATTAAAAAGGGAAGAACGAACAAAAACAGAATTGGTGATACCAATCTGTAAAATATATAAACTATTACCAAAATATCACGAACTGATCCAAAGACTTGATTTAAGAATTAATGCTAAAATTATCATAGTAACGGGGGCAGTAGCCGCAGGAAAAACAACATTCACAAAGAACCTTGAACAATTTCTTGAAGAACGACACCAGAAAATAATTAGAGTAGAAGGATTACCAGATGAAATATCCGAATCACTAGCTTTAATGAACAAAAACAAAGAAAAATATGCATTTGCACGACAAATGTGCATACTTCAAGAATATCAGAAAAAATGGTATCAGCTAAAACTCATAACTGAAATTGACAAATCAACCTATATCCTCATGGATCGAACATTCATAGACACTATTATCTTTGAAAATATCTATATTAAAAACCTCAAAGAAAGAAAAATTTTAGAAAACATCCGGCAACAATTAAAAGAAGCATTACACTCAAGTAACACACTAGTAATTTATTGTAAACCAAAACTTGAAAAATTACTAGAATGACATCTTAAAAAGAAGAAAGAACAAAATCTAACAAAAGATAATGTTGATACAAAATACCTTGAAGAAATATATTCCTCTTATGAAAAAAATATTTTAAAAGCATACCCAACTCACATTGAAATTAATAATAACCACGAAAATCTAAATGATATGATCAGAACTATAATTTCAGAGGAGAAAAAGGAAAGTTCCAAAGAGGAAGACCTTTCAGAACAAATAACAATAACTGATCTAATAGTCAAAGATTCAATAGACAAAGAACTAGAAATGTTCAATTCAGAAATAATCCACGAGGAAACAATAATTTCAGAAACAAAAGGGTAAACAACATGAAAACTACCAACACCACTAAAGAAAAAGGAAATAACCAAAAGAAAAACTTTAACAACAAGAAAGTAAACCATTATAAAGAAGAAGATGATGATGAAGAACCACAAGCTTCAACCTCAAATGATCAAAGAAAATATTATTTCTAAAAGAGGACCTGCCTAGTGTTCAGGACCAATCCTCTTATAACAAATCAAATGGTTACACTAGAGAACATATACATATGATTCAAACAGATAATAATATCAATAGTATTAATTACCTCAAATGTATTAACCCAAACTTATTAAATAAAGGACCACATATTGATAACCAATACATAATATGTTCTGCCAAAAACAAATTATCTAAAAGAATGAAACAAAAAGCAACTGAAAATCCAGAATATCAATACCTCTTAAAAGAATACAAATTCGCTAAAAACCCTCAAAGAATGAACACACAACCAAAAGGAAAGAAAGCATATTATTTCATGGCAACCATAAATAAAGAGCCAATAAAAGTATTATTAGATGAAGGAGCCAGCACAAACGTCATAGGATATGACCTGGCTAAAGAATATAAACTACTCAACCTCCTACCAAAAAACGAATCACCAATTAAAAATGCACAAGGACCTGGAGGAAAACTCCTTAAAAACTATGGAAAAATAGAAGTACTTTTCCAAGTAGACGATTATGCTGAATACATTAAAATATCTATTATCGAAGGAAACCAACCTTATATGCTTCTATCAGAAGCTGACCAAGCTCGATTCAAAATCTCTAAAGACAGAGAAGGACGCATAGCAACTATCAATGGAAAACCAATCAATTACCAAGATGTTGACGAATATTAACAAATACCTAAGGGGTATAGGTTTAATAACCTAGCTCGAAGGGTATCCCCTCGTGCCTTGAGAAATGTTTCAGAGTCTAAAATATCCAAATATCTCAAACTAAGAGATACCTCTTTTAAAGCAAGAAAAAACCCCTCAATGGTGCCAAACGTGGTATCAAAGGTCACGAACCCCACCACATCAACAAAAGAGTTAGCTCATAGTAAAAATTATGAGTCTAATGTGTCAAAAAATAGAACACGTACCCACATAACTAACCAAACAATAGCGTCCAATCTACCAATTAAATAGGTTAATAAAGAATATTATAACCCTAAGTATAAAACTTTAATATAAAAATTAATACCTTATCAGTTAAAAGAACAAGAAGCTCTGCTAAAAGAACAAGTTAAAAGAAACAATTAAAGACACAAACTAATAGGAACAACCTGTGACAGAAAATGGTCTGAAATAGTAAAAACTGCTCTAGCAACTGACTCTAATATCCTACAAATCTTCTTGACCTACCAAGAAATAAATGGTCAATTCAAAAATGAACAAGAAAAAAGTTATGCAATGCTACAAAATGGAGAACCAAATATGACAGAAGATAATAATATAATAATAGGCAATAAGGCAATTGGGCTAAAAATGGTATTACATATAATATTAGGTTTGTATATTAATGGACCACTATGGATAAGTGACCAAAGGAATTGGAAAATAATAAGAATAATAGAAGAATTAGCACGTGCACAAGAAATGAATATAAAATGGGCTGTAA
>CAJVPS010003469.1:0-10196 GCA_910591765.1 Ambispora leptoticha
ATTAATAATAAATTAAATTAATTAATATAAATTACTTATTCGCCCGATTTAGTAGTGATCGGCGATTACTGCGCCACATGCTGCAGCTGCGCCATATGCTGCGCCACGTCTACTGCGCCACACGAATAAGCTAATTGGTTACAGTATATACTCTTTGTATATCTAACAGTTGAAAAGATACTATTAGAGAATTTAGTCAATGTACTAAATCTTTTATTTTAATTATAGTATTTGTTATTTTAGTTTTCATGATTATAATTTTGTTTTTATATTTTTATTTTATTTTATTTTTGCCTTGTGTTGATATAATACTTATAAGTATTGATACTAGAAAATCTTTATAAATAATTCAGTCTTTGTCCTCAAAACTTATTATAAATTATATTCATGATAAAACCTATCTTCTAGAGTATAATTTGTAATATTTGATACCCTCTCTATGAATCTCACCTATCCAGAGATTCTATTCAATTCATTTATATTATTTTCATTTATTATTCATTTTATTATTTTAAGAATTAGCTACTCTTAAAATATTGATTATCTAATTAATTAATTAGTTTATGAGTACATATTACTCTTTTATTAGACTTTTAATCAACCTATATTTCAGTAAATATGATAGAGAAGATCCTTGAAAATTCTCATTTCACATTGAACCATACAACTACTATTCTTACTGTTTTCCTGCCAACAAAAATTCAGATAAAAGATTTGTAAATTTTCTTATCTGAACTCAGAATTATCATGTAATCTTATATAATAAACTCTCACAGGAACTTTTTGATAATATAATTCAGCAAAATCTTATATCAAACCAACTTCAAAGAGAAATTATCAAGTTACTTAACATCTTCATATTTGGAATTAAAATCATAATTGAATAACAAAACTACCTAGTTAATAGTATTCTTTTTATTCTTAAAAAGACAGACAACTTTGAAACTTCCTTAATCAATCAGCTAACAGAATTAGAATACAAAAGTAGTAGTTTAGAAGATCCAGAAGAATTAACAGTCATAATTGAACAAATTCAATCTCAAAAGTCCCAATCAAAGAAGAAAATAACCATGTCAGACAGAATGAATAATCTCATTCAAGCTCTTGAAAAACTTACTCAATCTATGAAGATTCAAAGAATAGAAAAGATTCTTATTCCAATTCATAAATTTAAGAATAATGATCAAGATCCAGTAAAATAGTTACATGACTTCAAAGTAGTCACAAAAGCTAATGGAATTACCAATGAAAGAAAAATCAAGATAGTAAGAGAATACCTAGAGGGACCAGCTGCTATCTGATTTGATCAATGAGTCATAAATAATAATTTCAAATTAAATGACTAGGAAAATGAAGAGCATGATGATCATGACTTTGCTCATTAATTTATTCTTAAATTCTATTCAACTTGTAAGATGCAATAATAACAAAATAAATTGGAATCCCTAAAGCAAACTGGAACTGTAGAAAAATATACAAATTGATTTATGGAACTAGGAAGTAAAGTGAACTCAAAGAGTGAATATCCAAAAGAATATAAGATTCAAATTTTCAAGAAAGAACTCAAATCAGAAATTCAAAAATAGGTTAACCTAAATGCTAAAGATAATATGAAAAGTATTATTAAAATTGCCAAAAATGTAAAAGAAGCTGATTCAAATCTACTCAAACAAACTTATTATCAAACTCAAGCTTAACCTATTGGTAAATGAAGTGCTCTAGCCAAGATCTTGCAAGATCTAACCAGTAGGTTAGATCATGTAGAATCTGGCAGAAGGTATAATAATAATAATCAGTAACAAAATCAGCCAAGAGACAGATCACCTATTATCTGTTATAATTATAAAGGAAAAGAACATGTCAGTAGAGTTTGTCTAAATAACTCTCAATCAGTAAATTAGCCATTTAATAATCAGAATGTCTTTCAAAACTGGAACAATCAAAATCAGAATAATAATAATAATAATAATAATTAGCAGAATTAGAACATCTGAAATAATAATCAGCAACCCAATAATTCATAAAATCTGGATACTACTTCTCTTCTTGCCTAAATTCAGAATTTAATAGCTACTTTGCAAGTATTTGATAATGATCTATCTAGTAATTCATCCATCCAATTTAGTTTTTCATTATTAGTAACTTATAATTATCTTGCTAGAAAAAGAAAATATCAAAGAACTATCAAAGAAAAAGAAGAAAGTGAAAAAGAAAATGAAGTTACTCAATCTCTATCAGAAGTACCTGAAAAAGATAAGACTAACTTGGAAAAGAAGAAATAAAAGAAAGAAAGAGCTCATCTTCTAATTCTTACAAAGAAAGCAGAAATTTATGATATACTTAAAGATTTGGCATTCCAAAAAGCCAATATTACCATTGCATAACTTATCAAGATCTCACCTAAATAATGAATTCAAATGTCAAAAAAAATAAGAAAGAAATCACAGAAGAAACTCAAACAAAAAATAATATTCATCCAGAAGATCAAAACAATCTCAGCCTGATGTAAAGTCAAAGTTGAAAAGACTCCTGTAAACTTGATTATGAATATTGAAGCATCAGGATGTATTATCAGTTATGAATTTCTCAAATGATTAGGAATGAAGATTCAATAAAAATTCAATATCTTCATGTCTGATATTTATAAATATTTCAAGTAATCATTAGGAGCTATTGATAACTTTTCTATCATCATTGATAGAATCATAATTCTAACTAAAGTGAATATTACTGAAGCCCAAACTTATAGTCTTGTAGTAGATATGAATTGGTTAAATAAAATTAATGCTAAAATTGACCTAAAAAAAATATAATAATCTTTGATTGGAATAGAGAAGAAGGAAGAATGTCAATTAAATTCATTCATGAATAATGAAATGTTATATCTAAAGACAATGATGATGATACAGAAATATCCTTCAGTGAAATCTCTGATAATATGTTTGAAATTAAAGATCAAAATCTAGAAGATTATAATTTTTTATGGTGAATATCTGATAAACTCTGAATTCAGATTCATACTTCATCTAAATGATTCAATGATGTAAATTTTGAAAAGATTTCCTACCTGATCATAAACTTGATTCCTAAAGTTAGAAATGTTAAAATTTTTGAAGAAGAAATACAAATCAAGAATATCATTCTCACCTAGGAAAAATACTCAAAATTAGAAAGAAGATTCCAGCAGATTCACTATCAAAGTTCTTAATGAACTTTTGACTGGAAAGATTCTGCAACAGAATATTAGTGTTATCACAAATTATCAACATCCAAACATAAATGTCCTTAATGCTTTGATAATTTAGTTATCTGAATTAATATCAAAATGAATACTCTGAATAATCTTTTAATAATTTTGCCTCAAAATGTAACTAAAGACTAATGATTAGAAGTAGAATATATCTGAGAATCAGAGAAGATACCAATTACAAGATTCTTTTCTAAAAGTGAAGTCCTATGAAAATTAAAACTAGAAAAAAGAATAATTAAATATTTATATTGTAAATACTTTATAAATAGTAAAACTATTTCAAAAGCAAGAGATAAAAATAAATCAGAAAAGCAATACTATTCTGATTACTTTACTTAATAACAACTCAATTTATCTACCTGTAACTATTGTGAACTTTAAGATGAAGCTAGATATTTTCTTGGAGTAACCTGGAGATATAATAAAGTCAAATATTTTTATGACTATACTAAGCAATGCATATACATATTTAATCATGATGATTGGCAAAAAAATAATGATACTATTCAAAAATTGAGAAGTGATGATAACTTGTTAAATATTTATCAATAATATAATAAAATTAGAAAAACAATACTTATCCAATATATTACTAAGTATAATAAAGAAGAAGAAATACAATATACTACCTATGATGAATCTGAAAAAGCATCAGTTTAAGAAATCTTTTTGGTCATCTATCAATAACTATCTTCTTTCCAAAGAAAACAACTAGCTCAATTGAAATATATTAATGTAAAGCTCTGTAATAAATATTTGATTTCTTATGATTCAGATACTTGTAAAGATTATGTACAATCTGAACAGGTTGAAGAATCACTGGAAGAAAAACATCCAGAACCAGAAAAAAAAGAGAAAGCTAAAGATAGTGACTATGATTCAATTGAAGAGATTCTAAATGAATATTATACAGTAACTGGAGATTATAAAGAAGAAGAATAACTCAAAGAATAGTTAGCAAATCTAATGATCAAAATCTATAATGATGATAATAAAGGAAAAATATCTGAATGCGCCTATAAATATGATGCAGGCTTTGATCTCAGATATCCTAGGACTTGGTAGTCCATGGATTTCAGCATAGTTTTCGAGAAACTTTTTCATGGCGGTAGCAACGGTTATATCAATAGTTATTTTGGTCTTTCATCGTGGCACTTTTTTACATTACCATGAACACGTGGTATTATACCATTTGTTGCCAGATGATTTCTAATGTTTTCGAAGTGCATACGGCCAATTCCTAACATATTGAGATACGTTTTCTAAAGCGGCGTATTGCGATCTCAGTAGTAAAACGTTCTCTTATTAATACGCGTTTTCTTTTTAATTCATCAGCTGGCAGTTATTTCTCCACCATTCATCACTTTCAGTTGGCCATTAAAAATATATCTTGCTTGGATCTGGACTTGAAACGCCTCATGTAATTCGGCAAACTTTTCTCTTAGAATCTTTTGAGCAACCACAATGGCAACCTATCTCCAAGAAACATATTGCTTTTTCGTATTCGGTGGAATCGTTATAATTATAATCCTTCATATACGGGTATATAATTTTATCATTTTATAATTTTTTCACCCCATAATTAACATAAATTATTACTCTATCTGTTAGTCTTATAATTGTTATTAATTCGGTTGTTGAAAAAGATTTGGTATTGTGTTCATTGACTAGGTCCTGATTAATATCATTACTTGAAATTTACGCTAATTTGAAGCATTCAGTTTGTCATTCATACCTCTCTCAACTGACTTGTAATGGATTTAAGGCCAATTTATTACGTAAGAATGTCATTTTATGCAATCTAGTAGCTAACTTTACAAATTTAATTTGATAAGAATCTCTTCCTTTTGATGAGAATTCTATTTGGTATAGTAAAGTTTCTACATACTACTCTATTATGACTTTGCTTGTTTCTTACCTTTCCTACTCTGCTTGCGCTTCTTTGCAGTCAATGAACTTTCTTCTTGCTCATCACTGACTTATAACCTGTCATTGCGAATTATAACATGTTTGTCACTACGCGGAATAATATGTTTGAGTTGAGCACACAGGAAGAAATTACCTTTTCTTAGCACTCTCATAAGCACAAGGTAACATGTAATACAGAAAACGTCTGTCTTCTGGAGCGCAGAGTAGTGTTGCATCATTCCGTGCACAAAGAAGACTTTCAAGTATATTCCGGTATTCGGATTTAAAGGAACCTAGACCATGGACTAAGAGCTGATTATCACTACTCGAACTCTCAGCTGTTTTGGATGCGGATGATCGCGTAGTTGGTGGGCTATATTTAAATGAATTAAGCTCAGGGGTGTCTTTGTATGCTGCTCCTGCAAGAGAAATAGACAGCGTTTACTAAAATACTCTATGCTTCCTATAAAAATTGCTATTATATCAAATTTATGATCAAAGCTTTCTCACCAGTGTGAACATAAATGGCCAGATAATTATCCTTAATAATGTTAGCACAGTCCTCAGAGAAGGTAATCCTAGGCTCAAGCTGACATCCTGCTGCAAAGGTTTCTTCCGTTTGGTTCTGCTTAACTGCATAGTTCTTGACCTATATATTGCGTATTAGTTTTCTTTTTGTCTGAGGCGAAAATGTTCTGCAAAATTGTAATAACACTAACCTGTACTACCAATACTCCAAAACGTTCTTTATCCGCCTTATGTCTAATAACTAATCCAAGATTTGAGCCTTCTTAATTGTTCTTAAAATGCATAGCACCACGCCGATCCCAAATGCTTTTGAGTATTGATATGTTTGGTTTTTCTGTAAGTCCAATAAAGTGGGTAAATCCTACTTCAAAGTCTTTTAGGTAGGAAAATCTCTCCTTTGGAAGCTTTAGTTCAAAAAGCTCTTCAAGAAATTTGAGAACTGAACGTCTGACTGAGAACGAAACCTTGCAAGGCAAATGGACAAAAATAAGCCGATGCAAATAATGATCAGAATAAAAACGCTTGATACAAACCTTATTATTCTCCCTGTTTCTCTCTGAGCAGATCAACCGACGCTATGCACTCAAGAATAACAATCTCACAACCAGCTCCCCCTGGCTCCCTGCATCAAGGATTCCACTGGATTTGTTGACAGCATCCAGTTCCATTAGCACCCCAAGCTCTACACCATTCTCTGATAGCACCTCCAGTGCAGCTTCAGCCAATACAGACTCAGATGGGTAAGTTATCAGATGTTTCTTGCGATCATCATCAATGTGAATCAATGTTGCCATATGCGACTTGACGAGATCAGGTGCCAAGCTTGAGATTGGGGAGATATATAAAGTGGCAATGCAAGCAATTACAGCAAGTGATACTTTTCTTTTTATCTCAGTATTCTGGTCCCATTGATTCGTTCCCCCACGAAGCTTAAACTTGGCAAATTGTATAATATTGTTAAATTTTTCTTGGCTTGTCTCCCAGGACTCTGCTGATTGCCACCGAGAACCCCATAACGGTTTGCCAAACCGAATGATATCATGACCTGAACCATTCTCATTGAGTGAAATATCGGTACTACAAATCCCATTGATAATTGAGTGTGCAGTCACGGGCATAAATGATAAAAAGAAAGCTAACCTTAGGCAATCCATCGTGGCCAAGTAGATGAATGGTTTATGGACTTTACGGTTAGAGCCCCTTGCCTAAGAGATGTTATTATTGATGTCAATTTCAGTTATAGATTTGTCTTATTTTTGTAATTTATTAATTAAATAACACAATTAAGGGTTTCAGAAAGTGTTCGAAGCCAATTGTTAATACATGTTCAATCTGAGGTGCCAAGTTGGCAACCGAGGAATTTGTATCTGTCAAGAGACCGGTAATATAGGCTTTATATTTGAGTAGGGCACGCCGAACTGCTCTAAATGCCTGATTTTTTTCAGTAACAGTCTCTTGATTCTTTTTTTTAGCTACAAGATGAGTCAGAAGCGTGAATATTGATTGTGATAAGAACTGCATTTGCTCAGAAATCAGAGACAATACATACAAAGTAGAGCAGAGGCTTCATCGATAAAAAGAATTATCTTCTTACTAGTTTGCGGCATCTCTTCATTTTCACGATTGGCATCGACAGCGTTCCAGAAATCTATGGCTTGTTGCTAAAGAAATGTCAGAGCATATTTGTATTATGCCTGGAAAGTAAAACAATTACATTACCTGGTCTTTCAACAACGCTTGCTGGTATCTCTCTTGCGGTTCCTTCTTGCAAAATTCTTCTCTTTTCTCATGAAACGTCGAGATGATCGATCGAATCCAGCCCACTGCCTCAACTTCAGCTTCATCTATATTCCTTGCTTCTTTTATGTTTCTTAGCATATCCATACTTCTCGGGGTGGCCGGAGGGTATCCAGTTGAGCCATTTTCGCGAAAACAGACATAAACAAAGGGAAATTCAGCTGCAAGTTCACAGCCTGCCCTTGTCTTTCCATATCCTGATGACTGGATGATAGTTAAGTAATTGAAGTGGTCATCAGTGTCTGCAACTTGACGTATCCGTTGGCATAGTGCACGTAGATAGCCGACAGGATCTCGGAACGAGATGTTAAAGGCCTTCTCAAGTTCACGCGTTTGACTCGACCCTGATGCTTGTTGTACTGGGCCACTGTGAGCTAGGCATAAGTATAAGTTTGGTTAATCGTTGAGCTTGTGATATCTTTGCCTAATCAAACAGAAGACGAGAAATGCAGATAGTAGTACTAGTTATAAATAGCATTTCGAAATGAGTTGTTCCAAGTAAGCATTTCGTGTCGTAACAGCATTCGAATAATTCTCCCTCCATTGCGCCTACTCTACTTAACCCAAATGTATCATATCTTACTTATTTGTCTTTCAAACGAGTTTATGTATAACCTAGCTATGCTACGACTCTGCTTTACGTTCCAACCCAATGCATGTTGTAATCTATTTCAACTATCCTCCCATTAAACGTGTATTCATTGCTTGCTTACCTTGTTACTCTACATATGCCTTAATGATCTCGTCATCCATGGCATTTCTATTCTTCTTTACATATGACCCTAAAAACCAATCAGGAATATCTTCCAAGGTAAGTTGTAGGTCCATATTGTCAAGTTATTCAAAGGAGACAAAAGAACGTGTGCGCGTTTATATCTTGCTGAAAACATCAAATCAAATTGTTCAATTGTTACCCCTGTGATTGATGTTTTAAACCTGCATACTAATACAGAACAGATTTTGGGGGATGACTAGAGTGGAGGCAAATCACGTGAAAATTTTATGGTCAATGCAGATAAAATTCTGATTGATCGAGGGAGATAAAGGTGATTAATATTATATAATGACAAGAAAATTATAAAATATAGTTTTTTTGTTTTGGTTTGGTTGTGATTTTGATTTTGATTTAGTTTTTTTGTAATAATAAGTTTTTTTTATAATTTAACTAGTTTATTTTTTTATAAAGATTAAAAGTATTAATTTTTTTTTCTTAATGTTAGAAAAAAAAATATTTTTTTGCTTTTCAGTTTAGTTATTATATTCATCATCTTTTCAGTTATTATCTTTGCTATGCCTTTGATTATTACCTTTGCTATATTTTCAGTTATTATCTTTACTATATCTTTAGTTATTATAACTTTTTCAATATCAAAGCTCATATCAGATAAAAAATAGTGTTATCTTTTTAATATAAATAGTTTTTTAGAAATTCTAATAGAGAATTTTAATGATAATTGATGGCTATTAATAATAAATATTTGAATGAAATGAAATTCATATGAATATATAAATAGTGATATTCAGAAAATTTTCACTTGCCATTTTACAAAATATCAAAAATTAAGTACTTGACAAAAGAAAAATATTTCAAATAAAAAATATCAAATAACAAGAACATGACTATCTGATCTCTATCTTGTGAAGATTAAAGTTACTTGAATAGTCTCTTTAAAAATAGTTTGAGTAGAATAATATAAAAATATTTCAAATTATACATATTCTTTATTAGAAGTTGATAGAATAAAATAGTTAAAAGTGATTAGAAATTTAGTTAAAATAGAGATAGTTAAAAATTATTCATCTTCAACAATTATAATTACTATTTAAAGAATATGTAATAATAGAATTAGATTTTGATACATGTATATGCAAGTTAATATGTAAAGAAGTGATGAATATTAAATATAAAATTTGTAGACTTATAGAAACTTATCTTATTGAAAATTCAAATTTAAAATTTGATATTTTGGAAGCTATTTCTTATTTAATAAAATAGAAATATCTTATTAAAAATTATCACATTCTTTAATAGTCAACTAAAGGTATCATATTTGTATATTCAGAATAATTAAAGAAACTTAAGCATTATAGATGATTAATACTTATAAATTCAATACATAAAATTAACTGATATGATTGATATTTATTTACTTTTTCTATCTATGATACTTATAGATACTGAAATATGGATACCTACTTTTTTATGAGTAATGAGAATGAAGATATAATTGCAAAAGTATTAATAATAATTCATAATAAATATTATTACTAGTTTTCTCATTATATACTTTTAAATTATAGTAGTATTGAAGCTAAAAGCATTAAAAAAATCTTTTTTGATATAACTGCTAGCAAACAAGAATTCTTTATGTCATTTATATTATGAAAATGTAAATATAAAGAATTTATGAAAAAAAAACTTGGAATATCATGATTATAATAATGTATAAAAAAACAAGAATTCAAATTGCTATTAATTATTATTCTATTTTTGCTATACAAAACTATATTAAAAAAACTATGCAAAAAATATATAGTAATAGGATTTATAGATTGATTAATATTCTTCTCTGCTCTTACAAGTTATAACTATGAATCTATTGAAATTTCTTTATAACTGTAATAATTTTGATTGGGTTATCTTCCTTTAGATCTCTTTTAGTTTAGATCTTTATTTTGCGCTATTTGTATAACAAATTAGCTTTGTATTACA
>CAJVPS010003470.1:0-10196 GCA_910591765.1 Ambispora leptoticha
AATGAATAAAATTATAAAGAAAATAATTAATTAAAATATTAATAATCTAAATTTGTAATTGTGATATATATGATGATCATTTGAGTAATAATATGATGTATTAAATACATAATGATTATCTGTGTATTTAGAGTGAAATTGATCTTTTTAGAAATGTAATATAAAGCTAATCTGTTATACAGATAGTGCAAAATGAAGATCTAAGCTAAAAGAGATCTAAAAAAAGATAACCCAATCAAAATTATTACAGTTATTTAATTTTATTTTTTTAGTATAATAATTATAAAAAAACTCAATTATATTTATAGTATTATTTATTAGTATAAATTTATTAAATTAAGTATAATGTTATTTTTAAAGGTATAATTTTAAGATAATTAATTTTATTAATTATATAAAATTAATATATATTTTAAATTATTAATTTATTTATAATTTATACTTTTTTATTTTATATTTTTAATTTTAACTTAAATAATAATTATAAATAAATAATTTTATAAATTAATAATAATAAACAAGATTATTTTTATATAATATATATATTATTATATATTATATACTTTATATCTAATTATTATTTTTAAATTATAATAAAATAAATAACAATTAATTCAAAAAATTTATAAAAATAATAAAAAAAGAAAGTTTAAATTATTATTTTATCTTTTTATTAAATTATCTTTTTATTATAAAGAATTTATAAAGAATATTCTTATTTAAATTATATAATTTAGATTATATTTATAATCTAAAAATTATTATAATATAAACTTTTATTAAAATTTATTTATTATTTGAATAATATTATAATATAATTAAATAATTAATTATATTGAATATTAATTAAGAAATATTATAATATTAATTTTATTATAATAATATTATTAGTTTAATTATAATAGATTTATTAATTTTATTATAATAAATTTATTATAATTTTTATATTTGTAAAATTATTTATAAATATTTATAAATAATATTTAATTAAATTAATATTTAGAATATAATAAAAGTAATATAAATATTATAATCAAAATATTATTTATAAAATCTTTAAATTAATATATATTAACTAGTAAAAAGAATAATTAATCAATTAATAATTAGATTATTAATTAGTTATCTCTTATAAAATTATTATATAAAGATTTATTATATTATTTTGTTAATAAATTATTTATTATATTTTTATTAAACTATATTTTAAAATTGAATTATATTTAGCTTTTAATATTTATTAGTATACTTAAAATTATTCATATTAATTCATATAATCATATATTAATTTAAGATTGAAATTTAGTAAAAAATAAATCTATACTAAAAAGATAATAACTTTTTTTGTGAATAATAATTCCAGAGTATTATTTAATTCAGTTTAATTTAGTAAAAGAATTCTCTATAAATTAAATAACTGCTAATAAAAAAAGATTAACTAGTAAAAAATAATAACTTATAGAAATTAAATTTAGTAAATAATCTATTAAAATAGATTTGACTAGAGAAATCAAAAGAGAAAGAAAAAGACTTTTTAATCAGCTATTTGAATAAATAATTTCTGAAGATTATAATAAATCTAATTATTAACAAATCTGAACAAAATTTTATTATTTTTTTCAAGAAATCATTCACATACAAGTTCAAATCAAAGCTAGAAAAGTATTTATTATATTATTAGAAAAAAAACTGAATTAATTCCAAAATAAATACAAGAATATTTATATTATTTACAATAAGAAATATTTGAATTCAATAACAAAAAAGATAAATATTTATATAAACAAAAATAAAAGAAGCTCTTTTTAAAGCTAGAGAAGTATTTACTATATTATTAGAAAAAAACTGAATTAATTCCAAAATAAATATAATGATATTTATATTATTTACAATAAGGAATATTTGAATTCAATAACAAAAAAGATAAATCTTTATATAAACAAAAACAAAAGAAGCTCTTTTAATAACAAATTGAACTTTTATCTTTAGATAAAATATAAAATCTCTTGGTAAGTTGAACATATTTGAGTTCAAATCCAACACATTAAATATACATAATTCTATTTTAAATAGAGAAAAATAATAAATTGGGAGAATTCATGCCACAAATATGGCGTTACTTAATGATTGTGTATATGCAGCGGGGATTAGAAAGGCGAATAATGAATCAGATCAAGATCTTTGGGAAACACAATGCCAAGGACTTCTCAAACATCTTACGGATGAACAATCTATGTGTTCTGCTGGCATAAAGATGATCCTGAATTAGATTTGCAAATTCCAAATCTTAAAAATTCTACTCAGGAAGGCTGTAATGATTTTTTAGCAACAATTCAAAAGACCTTCAAACAGCCTAGAAGATAAAACGATTAAAAAAGATGAAGCAAAACCAGATGGCACTTTAGCCACTAAAGAAGAAAAAATTAAGACTAATGATTTTGAATTATTATTGGGTGCTGAACAGTATCTTATAACAACTGCACGAACTACAAACAATGAAGCCATGCATCGAATTGAGCTCATGTTCACAAATAAGTTAATCGATTTCTGGCAATCATCTACAATAATGATGGACTGGTAGAAATGTTGCATAATGTTCGAAATTTATGCGGAGAACAAACGAGGATATGACAAACTTAGAAAAATTGGTGAAAGAAAGAGATACCCAAAAACTTTAGAAACCGTAGTGAGTGGCGAGACCGAAATAAGAAGCGGACGTTAAAATTTGCAGCACAACGAAAGGACTCACAACTTTTTAATTTTAGTGAGGAATTAATACCTTATGGTCTTAAATGACTTGTTAAAATAAAATTGAAACACATAATGTAATGTCGGCGGCAGCGTGATTATTCGTATTACATGTATATTGACTCACCATATTCATTGGGATTATTTTTATTATAGTTTTATATTGGTTTATAAATATTAATATGAACCGTTTGTTAATATAAAAGAATCATAATGATATTCTTGTTCAAACTTTCAAATGATCGATCTAACTCTAAAACCGATTTGGGTGTGATACGCTATTTGATTCCGCCTTCCAAAAAGATATGGCTAATTTTAGACGAAATGAAAAATCAAATATTTTTAGCATTGGGATGTTATTTTGGGTTATCTCCAGCGGTCATCCTCCTCTTAACAAATACGGGTATGCTTTGTCCTCTTTATCAGAAAAAGAAGAAAGAATTTGCGGCATTCCAGATAAATACGTTAAATCTTTAGTGATGCACCCAGATAACTACGAAGTAAACAAGCAACTTGAAGAAATAAATGGTCAAAATTTCCGCATACTTTAGTACCAGAAGAATAATATTGCTTTGATGAAAACGATTTAGAATTAGAAATTTCAAATGATGAACAGGATTTCAAAATTATTGAATATTGATGGCTTGATGAAGGAGTCGGAATACAAAAAGATGAGGAAAAAACATGAATGATGTTTAAGTCAGCAAAGAATATAAATGCATCAAGACAAAGTAACCTTGGCATGTGTTATCGAGATGGAATCAGAACATAAAAAAACATTTGAATGGTATTTGAAATCAGCAGAGAGTGGATGACGATGTGATCTTGGTTTTTTTGGAATCGGAAAATAATAATAATAATAATAATAATAATAATGTCTATAGATCATAAAGGCCATCCTTTAGGTGTTTACTCAGCACAATCATACCAAATCATCACTCATACTTGGGCTGATTCCTTTCTATGTATATGTGGCTTTCCACAAGTTAATCATCACAATCATGTAAACTGATTTCCCATTAGAACCAGTTTAGTCTTAAACTGGCTAATCGCATCTTATATATATGGATGATCTCTGATATCATCTATTTTAATATGTAATTTAACATAGCATAGATGAGAGATAAGACTACACTGTAGCTTTATAATAATAATGTCTATAGATGTTCCTATGATCTCGGAATGTTAGGTTGTGGGGATGTTGGGCGAACACCCATACAGTAAGTATAGCTATATAGAAAAGACGTGCGCAGTTTAAGATCCTTAGCAATTTTAATGCATTGCATATGGAACTTTATCGGAGAACTTGCCTGTCATAATAGAATATTTATCGAGATAAGTTCTGGCAATGTGAATTAAATTATAGCAACGAGTAAAGTTTATAAAGCATATTTGATAATAGTCAATTCTAGAGATATCACGTACATGTAATCCGATACACGAAAAATCATTTTTATATTTTATTCAAAGTTCACAAACTGAAAATACGATACGTAATTAGTTTTCTTGGCATAAGCAACAGACCATGTTATGGTGCATAAAGATTAGCAATCATCAGTTATTTACACAAATATTTGAGTTCAACAACATGTAATAAAGTGGCACATATACATTTAGAACCAGTCTGCAATAAAAAGAAAACATGTATTTTTTAATGTCAAAGTCATGGTAAATGAAAAATCAAAAAGCAAATATTAACAATGGAGAGTATAAATTAAAATTTAGGAATTATTCATTCTACAAAAAGAAAAAAATAATAATTAAAGGAGGAAAAGAGCCGAGAAATTATTAAGGAATTATTATAAAGAATTCGAAAAGATAACGATAGCAGCTGTTCTTTCACTAAATTTTCAGCTAACACTTCAAATTTTTTTTTGAAATTTAACATTAATAGATGCTGAACATGAATATGTATTGTTACACCTATCCGGTCTAACAAAAAGCCAAACAAGAAATGTCATTTGTTGTATAGAAACTCGTTTTTAATACAAATGAAAGTAGAATTTTATTTTGATATTAAAAAACATTCAGTATAAAATATGGTACATACCGTAGATCTGTTAAAATACTCACCCGACAAAGTTCCCATATTTTCCTGAATTTAGTTCAACTTTTTGCGATTGAACAAAGCAAATCGAATCTTTCAAACAGCCCACGAAAAGCTTTAATTTATAGCCAGTTATTTCTTAAGATCACATGCAGTAGTTTCTTGCGCAATAATATGATACTTATTTCATGCACATTATAAGAGTACTTACATTGGATGTTTTCCTGTTTTTTATTGAATTCACGGCTTGTAATGGTTTTATAGTCTTTCAGAAGCTAAAAACAAATATACTGAAATTACAACAGTTAACAAAAAGATAACAAGCAAATACATACCAAAAATTTAATATATAAATTTACAGTATTTCAACACTTTTTGATTTATTAATTACTTGTGATGAGATGATTCATGAGGATTTAATTAAATACATCTTCTTTAAAACCATTCTGAATCTTTGGCAAAGAGTTCTATTAATTAAATCGCATTTGAACATAACGATATATTTTCATTGGCCGTAATTAATAAGTCTAAAAGTGGCGAAACACCATGATCTTGTAAATCGATTTTTTCCACTATAAATATATCTATTACATTTATTTAGTGGTGTTGTTTCAATTTTTGTATGAAATACCTTAATAATAATTCAAAAACTCGTGGTTCTATATTCGGTTTCTTAAAAACAATCATAAAATTCATCAAATATATTTGAGTGTGAAGTCAATAACAAGTCAGGTGTCCTTTTTTATTCGGTCAATTTTTTAATGATACATGTAATTCTTATTTTCGGCAAGTTTTATGTCTAATGTCTGCGCAACTTAAAAATCTCGTGTGCAACGTGTATTAGAGTTTTATATACTTGAAAAAGATGCCAACAAAATTTACCTTGTGCTGTCACAGGTAAAGTATATATGTGGTGGATTTAATGAGTTTTGTCTGTGATTAGGGTTGGGGAATGTGATTAGACAAATTATGCTTGCTAAATCTAATCCCTGCGCCAATATTTACGAATATCGTTCTGTGTATGTGGCTCAAGGAAACGAATAGAAGGATTTGGGCGTGGAAATTTGGAGAGTTTCAGGATTATTTGGGGTATGTGAATTGGAGAAATGAGAGTTTCGTGTTAAGATAAGATGCGTTTTCTTTTTCTGAGTCAAAGGATCTAACAAATACAATGTCTTTTCTGGCACAAAGAACCTAACCAATATGATTAGGTTAGAATTACAATGCCTTTACGAAAGGTTTATGCAAGTATTTATTAATTGAAAAAAATTTGAAAGTAAAGTTATTTCTACCTTTAATTGAAGGCCCGAGAGTCATTCTTTATATACATTTTTTGTTAGCTTTTCTATTAATTAAGGAAATACTTTTTAAATCTATTTAACGTTATGTAGTTGAACGGGACAACACAATAAAATAATAAAACAGCAAGATATTAACTAAAGATAGGATTGCGCTCAAAAATGTGCTGAAAAATTACGCGATTGATTGGGCTGAAGAACATGGAACCTATTGTGCTAAAAAATATGCTGAAGAATTACGCTGAAAAAAATGGTGATCTACATTTATTATGCTGAAAAACATTGACATAATTTCAAGACATTTTGGAACGCCGACATTTCGTCAGCCTGTGATCGAATTTCATGAACATTTTGGTATTTATTTAGTTCAGTAATTGCAGAAATATACAACTCTAATGTTGATGCAAATAACGAATGCTTATTTAGCTATTTAATTTAAAATATTCGTTTGTCCAGTGTCAATTTTCAATATTTACTGAAATTCAGAATATTGCAAGAAAAAGTTACGTTACAATATAATGTCAAAATTTTATCAGCTAACATAAAATTAAATTTTTTATTATTAACTGTATAATAATAATAATTAAAATTAATATAATACTTAAAATTTTTTACTAATTAAAATTAAAATATATATTTTTATATATAAAAATTATTAATTTAATAATAAATATATTTTAAAATAAAGCTTAAATTTTTTATTTCAATATATATATATATTTTTTAAAATAACTGACGTTGATATCAATAAGATTCCAAGTGTACAATCTGAATTTATATAAATGCGAGGGGCGAAAATTGTTATTTTTTTTACATTTAACAAATATTTGTAATATTGATTACAGCAAAAAAACACGTTCAATTCGGTGTAAATCTATTATAAAAAATATAACGTACCTAATAATGAAAAATGGCAATTTTGGAAGAGAGGATGGTATCTTGACGAACATCAAAAAATGTGATATCTTCGATAGTGGTCAAAATCACATGAAAATACCACCATTTTTGATTCGTCTAGGCATGACGAATCAAAAATGATGGTATTTTCACATGATTCCGTAGTTACCGAGATATTTCAACGTGACATATTGTTAATTTTGGAATTTTAAGTGCGATATCTCGTCACGTAGTGATCGATTCGTCTAATCATGGCGAATCGAATGATATATTTTCGTGCGATTCTGAACACTATGTGACGAGATATTGCACTTGAAATTCAAATCGATCGCCAATTTACATGTACAAGTTATCGTTTCTAACAGGGTCTTTAGTCCATAATATGTTATCAAGTTGCCGTAATCATAACCTTTAAGCCCAGTTTGAATCTATTTTTGGATAATTTGATTATATCAAAAATAAAAAAGCGACTTTCACTTTAGCGTCTATAAATTTTTAAGTGATCTGCTTATAATGATTTCAACACAACTTTTCTTTCGCCTCTTCGTGACCTCATTTGGGATAGTATTTATCATCCAATCAGGTTGCTTTATAAATTGTCCCAAAATTTCCTTTTGCATGATATTCAACGTTGGTAAATCTTTCAAATGGAGTCCATTCGAATATATTTTTATAATTATAATTAATTTTTTTGCATTCTGTTATTAGATTGTTGATATCTTGATTCCGCTAGACAATTCATCATCATAAATTCATTTGAAACAGTAATAGCACCACCCATTTTTTTGACATTCGTAACATTTACTACAATTATGAGTATTGTGAACTAAACACTCATCGCAATAATAATTATCTTTTCTCTACCTACAAACATGAGGATTTGAGTTCAGTGGAATAAAATGGGTAAATTGGTTAAACAAACGATAATCGTTGTCGTTGTGACGTACATGTATGCAGTGATAGTACCCTAGCCACGGCAAAAAAAGTGTCGGTCACGTGATTTTTGACCAATATCCAGCACTTCGGCTATATCACGTTATTACGACTGATACCGATGTAATGACACACTTTGCAGATCTTTAATTAGCCAATCAAATTTTATCTTTACAACTTGACAAGAAAATAATAGCTTTATTATTAGCTTTACTACAATAAAAATCATGCTAAATAACTTGAATTTAACAAATTAGCAAAAATTTATTATCTATTATTTTTTAATATATTTTTTTTCTAAAGAATTAATATAATTTTTTTTCTTTTAATTTTTCAGTTTCTTGTTAACTAAAGGCTTATAAAATCTTCTGATACTTATTAATTACTTTTACTACTGGCTTTAATAAGCTATCAAAGATATCTATAAAGTGATTATTATTTATTTCTTATTTATATAAGTCAAATATAGTTTTTATAAGAAATAACTTTTCTTATCTTTCATTAATTACAGTATATCTTATAGTCATTAATAAGTTAATAATACTTGAGTTCTCTTCTTTAACAAGATTAATTATTAATACATCTTATAAGTTATTACTTTTTCTATTAAAATTATTTATTTTATACTAAGATTAGAAATTACTTACTGAATTAATTACTAATGTTTTATCTTTTTTAAAAGTAAGTAAAGAATAATTATATTGATATATTATTTTTAAGAAGATAAACTGAAAATAAATACTACTTTTCTTTGTAATAAGATACTTACAAATAAGATAATAACTATAAAAATATACTAAATCTAGTTATTTATATTAATATGATAAATTTTATCCATATTGAACTGGATTTTTATAATTATTGCTTTTCTTTAATTTATTTAATTTATTTTAAAATCATTTTACTATGATAAAAATATTTAATTTTCTTTAAATTAATTTATTTGAGATCAAAATTAGATATTAATTATTTTACAAGAATTTAAATAAGATAGTCTAGATATAATTGATTATAAATATATTTAAGAATATATCAATAACTTTTTATAATTATAATAATTCATATTAATAGCTAAATATATTATCAAGAAAAAAGCTTTTAGTCTTTTTATTATATTAGTTTATTTATAAATATTTTTATAATTTAACAAGATTATAACTATAATAAAATTAGTAAATTTTCTTTATATAGCTTTAATAGATTTTAACAAAGCTTCAGAAAATATTCTTGACTATTAATATGAATAGATATATATTTATATATCTTTTACTATATTTAAGAGTTCTTAATAGAATTTTTTGAATATAAATTTCTAATATTTTGATTTAATATTTAAAAAAATTAATAAAATTAAATTGTTTATGAATTTTTAAAACTTTTATTATAATATATATGCTTGTTTTTAATTTTTTATTCTTTAATTATTTGTTAATAATATATTTAAAATATTAATAATATAGTTAAAAATTAGTAATATTTAATTATATCTTACTCATAGCTAAGATTTCTTTAGTATCTTTATTAGTTAGACAAAATACTAATAGTAGATTTATTTTTTAAAGACTAATGAAAAATTTATAGAGAATTTATATTATATTAATTTAATTTTCAAAATTATAATATATTTATTTGATATTATTAAATATTAAAAGATATAAGTATATAAAAGATATATTATATTTACTATAATTAATATTTATAATAAAGAGCTCAAAGCATTCTTGATTAGTTTTTCATTTATATTTTTAATATAAATATAATTAAGTAATAATATTATAAATTCAAGAGTCTTTACAAAATTATTTTCAAAATAGTAAATGATTTTGTTATAAATTCAGATTATTAATATAAGTCTTTACTGATATGAGCTTCTTTTTTAATCTTTTTTTTAATTTTATTATAATTACTTGAAAATTATCTTTAGAATTGCTTTTACTTATTTTGTTTCTTGATAATATAATTATATTAAATTATATAGTTTTGATAATATTAATAAAAGTATTTAATATTAATATATTTATATTATAGAGATTTGTATTTAAAATTATTCTTTTACATATGTGCACCAGTGGTTTTTTGATGAAGTTCTGTCATAAAAGTATAATATATTACTAAATTAATAAAGATAATTTTTTATTTAGAAGTTTACAAGAGGCTACTATTATCATAATCTTTGTAAGATTATTTTATTAATAGTTATAAACAAGATAAAATATGATATGAATAAGTTTTAATTTTATAACTTATAATTATTTTTATTATTTAAAAGTATT
>CAJVPS010003471.1:0-10192 GCA_910591765.1 Ambispora leptoticha
ATATTCCAGCCATAGTTCTAGCCACATTTATGTTGCACGATTTACTCGTTGATTTATAATCTCCATGTTTAACAATGCAATTTTGAATTTGACCATACATTAATTATGCATATTGTTAAAAATTATGAAAAGCGCAACACTTATTAATCTGTCACAGGTAATGAATGATAAATTATAGTTTTGTTCAGTGCATCACTTCATCTTAATAGTATTATTATTATTATCATAGATAACCAAAAATGATATAATTAAATGCTTGTCTTGATATATAATTGATATATAGTATCGTTATGCGCGTAATATGAAAATGCTATTGATTGAAAAAAATGAGATTTAGACAGAAAACTGTTCATTTTTTTCGAATTGAACGACAACTATTCATTTTAAAAACCTTACTTTACCAATTTCGCATATTAATTTGGAGAAAAGTTGTAAAAATCGCAGATTGGTATATAATAGCTAGAAGAACTTTTGTTGTAATCCTTGCGACTTGTGTATTCCCTTTTATTTATCAAATGCTCAATATTAAATATGATTATATTAGTAGATTAGTTGCGTAATAAAGAATTGGCAATCTTTATAACAAAGTTCGTTAGTTAATTTAAGTTCTACAATAAAAATTCTCTTTAATAAATTTACTAATTAACTCTCGACATAGTAAATTTTGAGATTTTCTTTAATTGAACAGACACTATTTCAATTTTATCTCTTATATGATGCAAAATTGCTTATGGCAGAATTTCCTTCTAGCTTTACATGTATTATATTCATTAGCGATTATTTCTATTGTAATAATAGGACAATATTCTTAATGGTAAAAAATATATAGTCAAATCTATTTATAGTCACATTTTTGTATAAGATAATGTGATTTAACTTTTGACAACCGTTTTTCATTCTCATCCGCACTATGTCATATTTACTAATAATATTAATACATAAGTTTGTGTTTTTTTCTGATTCTTAGCATCAAACACCGCTCAACAAAACACATTCACGTTATCGCCGTTGCAACCAGTAAGCAAATAATAATAAAATTAATCAACGTCTCATCTCCAGCAATGGATAAGTCATGTTCTTATCATCATATCATTCTTACAACTTATACTGAAAGTCACTTCCATGTGTAGAATACGTTCATGTGATTTATTTATCTTCAGTGACAATTCAAATCTCTTTATTCAAGCAAGGAATTCTCTCGGGTCGGCCAACTTAATATTGATTACGGACGACTTCCTAGGACAATTCAAGATGGGCGTAAATTGGATGATCGGTCAGTCCATTTCCACCATATGATACGTTGTTGAGGCATATTGAAAGCGAGGGGTATTATATAATTCTGTTCGAAGGGAATCGTAGCAACCGCGAGAAAGTCGTTACTGAAATCAAAGTCCGAATTGTTAGAACTGTTTGCAAGAAGAACCCTGCTGTAATCGCGTATATTCCCGACTTTGGTCCCCCAATAAGGGAGGCTCTTGAGGCAAATTGGACAGTCGAATTCAGTTATTGGGATTCAGGTGTATAACAATGATCGATTATTTTGAAGAACAAATCTGTGCTTTTTTGAACAAAAATCTGGAAACTTTTCGTATGGTAAGTGGATCTGCTATTTCGCGACGAAAGTATCTCACCCTCCCCAGGAGTCTCTTATGAACTGCTGAGTGATCACTGGATCATTAAAAAGCGCCTAAATGCATACAATAAGTTCGCGTATAACCGACCATCAAACGATACTCAAGGGATGTAAATTCTTAAACTCATCAACGATAAATACGGACATGGTGATGGATTGTTTCTTCAGATGAACATACTTGGTTGTTGGAGCCAAACCGCAGAATCCTTGTTATTGCATTTTACTGATTCGAGAAAATTGAATACGATGGTTGGAGACACTGTCCTGAAGTATGGATTGAGCAACAGACCAGAAGAAAAAATTTGGGACAGTGTTAACATGGGCTCGCACTAGCTCTATCAGATGACAGGCCTTTCGCATACGATGTATAACAGACTTAAAATATATTTAACACTGTTATTAATAAAACAATAATATTATGATTGTGAACTATTCTTTGCGTACACGTGATTTACTGTGTATCTTACAATTTTTACATATGAATGAACGCGTGTAATAAATTCAAGTTCGCACCAAAATGTCTGGATAAAACATATATACTGATTATGTTATCGGATAGACTGTGCCTGCAAAAGCATTTGTTGGAGGACAAGTTGAAGTCTATGGTTCGAAGATCAATAGCGAATGGAATTCCATCGAATCTCATTTTAAAATGATCAAGAATCTTATTATTAAACAGTTCACTTTGTTAGTAGAATGCGTGGGAAAAAAGATTAAAAAATAATCACTGGTGTTTGATGCAATGATTTAGTCAGCATTATTTATGCCAAATCGATGATATGTGGGAATAAAGTCAAATATAAAAGTAGCCGTAGTCAATTTGTTTGAATTATAGAACCCAAAATAAAATACTATTTAAAGCTATATTACTATTCTAGTTTTATAAAAAAAATGAGCGACGAAACCGTCGGAAAGATAAAATCAGGTGCGCAGAGAACCAAAGATTCTATTAAGCAAGCCATTACAAGCGATGAAGGTGTATTCGGAACATTTAATTACTTGAAGCAACCTGCCTACGAAATTTATGCTACAATCGCAAAATTCTTTCCTCCGCTTGCTTGGTTTTTAGTCGGCGCCACGGCATTAAATGCTGCTCCCGTTGCTTTAATGCTCGGTTGGCTTGGAATTACGACGCTTATCTGTTTTGCGGTTGCGGGTGGATTCATCTTTTTTGTGGAAGGATTCTTTTTCTTGCTGGGTAGCGGAGTTATATTGCCAGTCATTGCGTTTGCTATGTTTTCGGCATTTGTGACATTTTTGTTTTTGGCGGGTATGTATGGCGTGTTTCGGTTGATGAGAGGAGCTTTGTGGGCTATTGGAATTATTGGTAATGGCGGAATGATCCCGTTTGGGGTGGATGAAGAAGCTGAAGAAAATCCTGCAGAATAGAGGCAACGAAATCCTTACTTATCATTTATTCTAATTTACATACATGCACTATATTGTTATATTTATACTATATTATATTACATTATAGTATAATATATTATATAATAGTATAGCATGCATATTTTTAAATCTGTCATTTTCCAACAAGCAATATCTACAAATATTAATAGAAAAAATTCCGTGTTATTCTTTTGTTTCCTCTTCAACTGAAAGTGTTTAATTTTGAATAAAAATTACTTGATCAATTTGAATCTGTTAAAAATAGAAGTTAATATATTCAAGAGATAAAAAAGACAAGAGATTCTTATTATTAATTCACACTATTTTGGAAAGAGCGATTATTTATAGTGACGCTGTACGCGTGCGCGGATCAAAGAGACGGCCGAGAAAACTTAATATATAAACGAGGAAAAAAACAGCGGATCGCACATATAGGTATTACGCCTGCCCGCTCATCAAAGATCTATCCTCGTAATCGGGACTATTTCTACATTTTTCGCTCTCCCGCATCTCGTGACATTGCTTGGACCAATGCGTAATAAATCTAAATGGAAACTTCGAAAATGAGTCAAACAGATTACCGAACCTCATGGGATGTACCCTCGGATTTATACCCGGGTGTTAGATAAATTAATATCTATAATTTTTTAAGCTTCTAAAAAAGCCAAATTTATTGATGCATTCGGCGTATAATTCTCATTTAAAGAGCTTGGCTAAAACTTCGTAGCCCTCATATAACAGAATTCTTTGATAAAATAATAATTTAACAAAATTTAATGTAATGAAAATAAAATAAATCAGAAGAATTATTATGTACAATCCAAATTATGAGTTCTTTTTGCGAGAACAGGTTAACTATAATTCGGAATTAGAAGAGGGGACATAATTAATATCTTGGAAGCACAAGGTAGGAATTATAGGATTTTTCTTTTTTTGGGGGCAGCATTAATTTTGATACTACAAAGTAGGAAATTTTTGTGGGATCTGGGAGTTGACGTTAATGAGACGTTAATGGCACAAAGGAATTTATGGATTATCGGTTTTAAGTTTTTGTTAAACATTACTAATAGGAATACAAAGCTTCGTATTATTGCAGAATATTCCGTAATTACGGAACTTGACAATAATATATAGAACAAGGGTTTTTATCTTTATTTGAGAATAAAAACAAAATAAAATTCAATAATTATTGTCATTCTCAATTTCTTCTCCATCAATATCATTGAAAATCAATACCTCTTCAGTATTTTTCTCAAAATTTCATAATCAAATATCAAATCATCCTCTGGTCCATTCATTTTTATCAAGATGCTGCAATACTTAAATGAAATGCTTCTAATTAAATGAAAATCAACTTCATTTCATGATTCTTTATTTAATGAGCTAATATAAAATATGATAATTTTCAAATATATTTAAACTAATAATTCTCATTAATATTTATTAATTATAATAGAAATAAATCTAATAAATTTAAAATACTTTATTATGTTTTAGAATAAGAAAATATTTTAATATATTTCTTGGAGCTTTTATTAAAATATCAAAAGCTATAACTTTAGTTGAATATTTTTTCTTCAAATTATTATATATAAAATTTGTCAAGTGATTTTTAAAGAAATTTAAAACAAGAAAAGATTATAGATTTTCTAATTAATTATACTTAATTCAAATATTATTAATTTAATATTATATTTTATATCTATTATATTATTCTTTTTTATTTACTTTAATAATAATATCTTGAAAAAATATTTTTTCAAAAGTAACTAAATAAAATATATTAAATAATAAAAATATTTTATTTATATTTTTAATTTATTTAATAAAATAATTATATTAATAATATTTAAATAAAATAAAGTTTAAGAATTTTTTTTAGTAATCAATTTATAAAAAAATATTATATAATTATTATATATTAATTATTTAATAAATTATTTTAATTTGAAATTTATTTAATTAATTATTTGAATTTTAAAATTATTAATATTAAAATAAGTATTTTTATTTATTAGTTTAAATTAGTATTCTAATCTCTTTAATAAATATATTTTGTAATATAATTATTTATTTTAAAAAGTTTTTTAATTATATAATAGTTTTTCTTTTAAAATAAATATTAAATTTATTAATTATAATTAAATATTAAAATATAAAATATAAAATATAATATTGAAAGTTTTTATTTTTTATTTTTTAATTATAAACTTATTTGAATTTAAGATTAAATATTTTATAATAACTTTTATTTTTTAAATATATTTAAAATAATATATAATTATTTTTAATTCAAGAATAATAATCTTGTTAATAATATATATTTTTTATAATTTTTTATAAAGATATTTTTAATATATTTTAAAAAAAATTTATATATAATTAAATTTTTTTTCTTTATAATTTTTTATAATTATATTTTTTAAATTTTTCAGTTATTAATTAGTTATAATTAAAAAATTTTTTTATAATTATATCTCTTTATAGTTATTTAATTTTGCTTTTTAAATATAATAATTATAAAATAATTTGATTATATTAAAAAATTTTTATTTTATTTATTTAATAAGTAGTTAAAAAATAAAAAAATCTGATTAACAAGTTATTAAAATATTAATTCTAGAATAATATTTTATTTAAATAATTAAATTTTTAAAAATAATATAAATATAATAATAGATATTTTCTAATAAATATTATTTTTAATTAAGAATTATAAATTATATAAATAAATACTTTAATTAATAATAATAATTATACTAATATATAATTTGGTATAAGAAGATTAATATATTAATATAAAATTAATAATTATTTCTAATAAAAATCATTCAAATTTTAACTAATCTTTATAATTTTTTATATTAAAATAATCTAAATTAACTTTTTATACTATTTTAATTATTTTATTATACTTTAATTTATAATAAATAAAGTATTACTTTACTAAAAAACTAAAATAAAATTATTTTTTTTAAAAAAATATTTTAAATATTATTACTATTAATTTATAATATTAAAATTTTAAATTATACAAACAGATTATTCTAAATTTGATAAATATATATTCTAAATTTTATAAAAATTGAATTAGTAATTATAATTTTATTTTTAAATAAATTCTAATATTTAATATTAATTAAATAAGACAAAATTAAAATTTTATTTTAAAAAAATAATTTATTAATATTTATTTAATATACTAATCTTTTTTATATCAAATCATATATACTTATATATTTTCTATAAAATATTTTGAATACTAAATTAAATTGTGAAATTATTTAGATATTTATATTTGATTTTTATAATAATATTTAATAAATAATATTTAATCCTTGTAATTTTATTATTAATTATTTTAATTATTTTTTAACAAGTTAATATCTTAATTTTAAAGTAATTTTTTAATAATTATTATCTCTTAATTTATATTTTAGACAAATTTATATATAATTTTAATAATTTTTTTTTATTATAATAATATTTATAAGTAATTAATTCCCTTTAAAATATATAAAAATAAAATAAAAAAAATTTTTTTTTCTTTTAAAATATATAATTTATTAATCTTTTCAATATAAAAATTCATTCTTTTAAGTTGCTAATCAATTCTTTAATAAATTTATTGAAAGATAATTTTTTACTATTTGCATTACAATATTTTGAATTTATTGATAATTAATAATTAATGAACTAGAGATAATTACTATTAATTAATGAGTTTTTTACAATTAATTATCAATAAAAAATTAATTTTTATCAAAAATAAATGCCAAAAAAAAATTGGTCACTTTGCAAACAGAATATCTTGATATTTAATAATTTAATTCAGAAATATTATATTCATCTCATCTTGATGAGACAAATTCAATGGTAACATTTTTATATGAATTAGATCATTAATATAGCAAGATATCGTATTGCAGAGATAACTGAATTATTTTTTGTTGATCTGTTCCCATTCATGAGAGGTCATATTATTTTCATTGACGACTTGTGATGTAGAAAGAGTAGTTGGCACGGAAATAATATGTGATGCTGCATTTGCAGCTGAAGGTGCGCTCTGTTCCGGTGTAGATTTATTTCTTGGCTTAATTGGATATACACGCCATCTTTTGGATTTGTTTATTTTAGGTGCTTTTGGGAATAATAAGTCATGTTTCTTCTTTGCCTCGTTGGAAATTTTCTTGTATTCTTCTTTAACAAAAGATAATTCCTGTTCCCAGGCTTGCGAGGCCATCGAGGAAATCACCGTCATTGGGAGTTTATATCCATTAGCTGAAGCAGACTTCATAAACGCTCCACGGTAAAGAATGAAAGCATTGGGTGGCCTTGTTGGATTAGTTCCATCTGGTCTTTTGCCGAAACTATCGTAAGCCTCTATCACTGGGGGGAAAGGAGGTCTAAACATTAGACCGGTATCACTGTGGGTAATTTTTCGTGTCGAGTCACTCGGATCAATAAAGATTATTGGACGAGTGGCTATGCTAGAGTTATCAGTTTCGTTAATCAAAGAGTTCATTTCTTTTGATCTGTTTGAGTTTTTTAAACCTTTGAATTTTATTCGTCTGAATTCTTAATCAAGGCGTTCACCACTATTTATGACGTTTCGAGCGTCGATCCTTTTTTTGTTCCCCATTCTGCATAGAAACCGAAAACTCGGTCACGTATGGCATGTACATGTATATGTATGCATAATGAAATATTCTAGTCTCTAGCCATATTTATGTTGCACGATTTTACTCGTTGATTCATAATCAATGCGATTAAATTTAAACGTGCATTAGTTTTATGAAAAAAATTCTAGTGCCTCTAACCTCGATTAAATGTACCTGGTCCTTATACTCATTTTAAAGCTAACAACCTAGAGAATGTCTAAAAAGGGCCTAAAAATATATTAATAATGCCATTCTAAAGAAAATAAGTGATTTACATGGATATTTTTAATTCGTGAAATTTTAACTCCAAATAGTTTTGTTACCAGGAAGGTTTGAAGTGGATTGACCTAATAAGAAATGTACTATCTTATTGGGAGTTATCTACATACTAATTTTCAACTAAACTGGTACCAAATTCGTTTAGTTATTTGAAGTACCAGATAAATGCTAATAAAAAAAATCGTTGGATTATTTTACTAGCATTCATCTGGTACTTCGAGACCAAAAAAATTAAACGAATTTGGTGGTACCAAGTTAACTAAAAATTGGTATATAGATAGCTCTCATCAAGAAGCACGTTATTCAATCCTCCCTGATAACAAAACTATTTGGAGCTAAAATTCACTAATCATGTAAATCACTTATTTTCTTTAGAATGCATTATTAATAAATTTTTTAGCCCTTTTTTAGACATTCTCTAGGTTATTAGCTTTAAAATAAGTATAAGAACCAGGTACATTTTACTCGATATTAGAGGCACTGGAATTTTTTTCGTAAAACTTTTCGTGTTTCGTTTCTTGTGTGACCTTCTGTACATGTACATATTGTTAAAAATTATGAAAAGTGCTACAATACTTATTAATCTGTCTCATAAACTTTTGTATAGAACTTTTACCAGTAATGAATGAATAAATCGATTATAATTTAACTGCGCTTCCTTGTGTCGGTTTGTATGTCAATTGATTGGGTGAAATAAAAAGATTTACTGTACTAAGGAATTTATTATTTATTGTATTGAGAGCCTTCTGATGTGCATGCATTCTTTTTGAAGCGGAAATATGAATTTTTATTTGGGTTCTAATTTTTATCGTAGGGTATTCTACATTGTAATAAGTAGTAAGGAAAGTGAATTTTTGGCTTAGGAATTTGTTTTTGAAATAAACCGCATTATTAGCATAATCAAGAAATTTTTTGAGAAAGTTATAGAAACGAGATCACTTATCATTTGACAAAGTAACAAAAAATCATGCAATATACAGCCTCATTCTCGCCAACAATCACACTTTTTCCAGCTCCAGCTATATATAGGAAATTTGAAAACCAATGTTAATTTAGATGAAAGTTTGTAACATTTTTAATATTAATGATTTATTCGAGTCAAAAATAACTTTACAAAAAATTCAAGTAAAAATGATTTTTCAATTTTTTGTTCCCAAAGTTTTGTTACATTTCCTATAAAGATCAGATCAATCTGAAATCTAAAAATGAATTTGAAAGTTTGGACTAATCTGAAAATTTAAATGGTGCCCAATCCGAAACAGTCCAAGTCGAAGATTTTCAGATTGTATCTTGTAGCTAGAAATCATATCTACAAGTTTACTTAGAACTATATAGAGGTGTGACTATAGAGAGGTTATTAATTATAGTTACTTAATAACTGGAAAACTTAATCTGGATGACTATAAAGAATGTGACTATAAATAGATTTGACTATATATATATTGTCTTATTATACAGTAGAAATAATCTTAATAAATATAATACATGTAAAGCTAGGAGGAAATCATGCCATAAGAATTTTACATCAGATAAAGTTGACTATAATAAAGTGTCTGTTCAATTAAAGAAAATCTCAAAATTTACTTTATCGAGAGTTAATTAGTAAATTTATTAAAGAGAATTTTATTGTAGAACTTAAATTAACTAACGAACTTTGTTATAAAGAGTGCCAATTCTTTATACTAATATAATCATATTTAATATTGAGCATTTGATAAATAAAAGGAAAGGGAATACACAAGTCGCAAGGATTTAACAAAAGTTCTAGCTATTATATACCAATCTGCGATTTTTACAACTTTACTCCAAATTAATATGCGAAATTGATAAAGCAAGGTTCTTTAAGATGAATAGTTATCATTCAATTCGAAAAGAATGAACAGTTTCTGTCTAAATCTCATTTTTTCAATCAATAGCATTTTCATATTACGCGCATAACGATACTATGTATCAATTATATATCAAGACAAGCATTTAAATAAATTAATTATATCATTTTTGGTTTTCTATGATGATAATAATACTATTAAAATGAAGTGACGCACTGAACAAAACTATAATTTATTCATTCATTACCTGTGACAGATTAATAAGTGTTGCACTTTTCCATAATTTTTAACAATATGTATAATGCACGGTCAAATTCAAAATTTCATTGTTAAACATGGAGATTATAAATCAACGAGTAAATCGTGCAACATAAATGTGGCTAGAACTATGGCTGGAATAT